>JASDQU010308954.1:0-21299 GCA_032191745.1 Picea mariana | reverse complement strand
TGTGTTTGCCTGAGAAAAGGGGTTGAGATTTTGGGTAGAAGGATAAAGATTAAATCTGAAGGGTCATGATCTGCATGTAGGCTTAGAACCCTAGCTTACTAGTCCGTAGGGTAAAAACACCCAACAACAACAAGAACCCTAAATTGGTTTTGTGCACTATAAATATGTCATGAGGCCTAAACACAGTCAAAGGGGGAAACAAGGTGCTTAATCAGTAGTTGAACCTTATCATTCTCAAATGTTGTTAAAAACACTTAGAAACTATGACATGAGACCTCACTACAGGGTATTTGGAATAGGAGTTAGATATGGGAACCATTAATATGTGTTGCACATTATATATGGGTCTTGGGACCTTGACCAAACTAACGACATGGATAAAACATACTTAGGTCCTTGACAATGATCAAGGGAGAAAAATAACAATGTTATACCCTAAACATATCATCTTAGGTTCAAAATATATTAATTAGTCCTTGAACCACTACATGTTACCCATGTAGGGTATCTTTATTGTACTATAGTAATATGGAAATAAATATTATAGGTCTTGATCACCAAGAATGGTTCTCAAGGTACCAATGTCAAGGGATGAGAACAAGGCCCTTAAGCCTCAAACATAATTTCTTGGAATCAAGAACCATGAAAAAACACATGAAGCCACACCTCTCTATGGGGTCTTTGGAATTTAAGCTAGATATGGATTCCATCAAAAGGTTTTATGGATCATGGCTTGGTCATTAGTCCTTGACCATCATAAGATAATGAAATCAATTGATTTAGGATATTTTTGAAGCTTTTCAATATCAAGAGACTTAAAAAAATCCTAGAACCAACATGTGACAACCTTGTAATGGGTGTTTGACCTTGAATCATGATATAGGTGTCATGAGTAGGTTTTATGAATTTGAAATAGGTGTCGAGACATAAAAATGATTTAGAGTGAAACAATGTCCTTGTGACTTAATTAAACCTTCTAAAGTTTAGACACCATGAATAACACCGAAAAACCATGATAAAATACCTACCTAAGGAGTCTTTTGATTCCAAGTTGAATATGTGTGCCATTATGACATCTTGGGCATCATGTATGGGTCTTAATTTCTTAAAATTAGCTAGGAAGGGAAACAAGATCTTCCAATTCTTAACCTTGATTTTCAGGTTCAAGAACCATGGACAAGTCCTCAAACCACCACATATGACCTATGTATGGTATCAATTGTCTCAAAGTGATATATGGGCACCATGAGTAAGTTAGCTATGAACAAAGAATGACTATTGAAGTTTAATGAAGGTCAATAGAGAACAATAAGGGCCATGTACCTTAAATGAATCTTTGTGGTCTCAATGACGTTGACAAGCACCTACAACCTACAAAACCTACCCTCTTTTAGGGATCATTTGACTATGAATGTTTTACCAAGGGATATTATGATGTTTTTAGCAATGCTAACGGGCCTTTGGGTATTGACGATGGTTAGGGAAGGATGCCAAGGGATTTAGGCATTTAAAAAATCTTATTGGGATTAAGAATCATATAATTTGCAATGCAACATCACATAGGACCATTCTATGGGATCCTTGGCCTCTGATTGGCATATGGACTTATTAATATTATAGGAAGCACTGACATCAAACCTGATATTAACACTTGACATCATAATTTTAGGGCTTCACTTATTTTATTCATTTAAAATATATAAAATTAAAATTAAAAAATATGAAGAAAAAAAACGGTGCACAAGAACTAGTTATTACATCATTTAGGTTCTAAATTGGATTTTTAATATGAACATATAAATTATATTTTAAAGCATCAATAGATATCATTGTTAGAATAATTTTTTTTTTAAGTTTTACAAACTTACCATAAATAAAAGTTAGATATTTTAAAAGATACTTCGATTTCCTACATTTCATCTTTTTACACCATATTCTAGTAAGTTGTGGATATACCACTAATAATTTCTCCAAGTCAATAGATTGTCATTTTTGCATATTTCCATTGCAAATAACATTTCACGGGGGAATCATTATATCACACCAACCCTATATTTTAATTACCAAAGAATTAAATCAAGATACAAAAGTTTGGGGGGTAAAAACAAATTTTACTACAAGGTTAAAATTCGTAATGTGAAATGGTGAAAATGAGCCTATTTACCCTATATAAATATGTTTTTTAACCCTTTTGGTGCCTTAGAATGTCATTTTACGACCTTTGTTGTGAATGAAACCTCTCACAACTTTTTATTTATTCATTGAAAATCATGAAATGGTTTGATCTCACTATCTAGCCTCTATATCAGTTGCTTTTGATGACTTGTATAGGACTATGGAACAACATCTTAGCACTACTTAATGTTTCTCATTTTCGTTTTAAATTTTAACCTGAACGTATTCCTTAGGGATGATCTCATCAATTTGCGAAATTTTCTTTCCTATCTACTGTGAGGTTGTAACTTGGTCAATAACACCTACTTACATGGGTTGATTTATTTATCACTCCTCTCACCATTTGACATCGATGCTATGTTTTTATCGTGGGCGTAATATCTTTGTTATCCCCTCCATGACTTAATACTTGAGACCACATGCTTCCTTCTCATCTTTTGATGCCCATCCCCTCGAGGGCTCCCATTATTTTGTTGCTTTATAGTTGCACTTTCTTATTGTCGTGTGTGTCTTTGTTCCTACTACTACATTGTTATTTTCTTCTCATGATTGTTGTTATTGCAATCACTTTTGACATTATTCACTTGAAAATATTTCCTCTATTTTTCAAACTTTATTCATGGAGAAGATATATTTATGAGTGTACACAACTTGCCCAACACCTTTTTGGTATTTGTTTTGGTCTTCTCCACTATATTTCAACATATTTTTATTCTTTTCATACTTTTAAAATAATGAAAAAGATAAAAGCATGAAATAAAAAAGGATGGTAGGGGGAATAATTTTGATATTCATTATTCATTTATTTAAAGTGGAATCTATGAATATTTGTTTCCCTTGAACATAGAATCTATTTGTGCTAGTATCTTATAGTTGGGATTTAGTATTTCATGAGGAGTTGTACCGTGATCATTAGTTATTCTTTCAATCCTAATGGAGAGTGAATCAATGCCTCATTTGTTGTTGCTTGATGTCATTAGTACTTTTAGTATGATTTGTTTCCCAAGTCCTAATTGTGTCATGCTAATGTTCAAGGAAAATTTTAGATTGAGCTAACCTTTTTGTAAATTTATTGACCATTTGTGTTTGCCTTCCCTTTATTAGAATGTAATCGATGGTTTACTCTCATTTCAAATTTCCATTTCTTGTTTTGTATCGGTTGATGGTGGATTCTATAATTCCCTCCTTCCAATGGATCTCTTCCTATTGATGCCAAATCCATATCTAGGAAGTAGGTATAGAGACCTTGATAGTACCTTAGGACTTGTAATAATCAATGGAATTTTTCATCATGATTAATAGCGGGTTTACCTTATTGACCCATGCTTGATTGATTCTACAAGTGTTCAACATCAGGTCGTTTATTCATACTTGTTATATTGTAATAATGTGGTTAGAAAATGGTAGACTGTACTCATATGATATACACACTTCCATGGTCAGAAAATGCCTAGACATAATGGAATGAACAAACCATTGATATAGAGTTGATTTAAAAAACACAAGGAGGTATGAAACTCCTTTACGTCACATATTTATTAGCACATTTTCACATAGTCTACCATGTTCTTTATCACATACTTTCCACATGCCTTTGATGATGCTTCAAGTGTTGGAATACTGAGAGGAGAGTGAATCGATATAAGCACTTTTACCACTTTTAACCACAATATATAAACTTCAACTTTATCAACAATATATCATCTATGATTTCACTCAATATATCATGAACATATAAACATAAGCAACGCCACATCAACAATATCACATCAAATACAAAGTACACCATAATTTACGTGGAAACCAAAATGGGAAAAAACCACATAATTCTTTCTTATTTATTGTCAATAATACATTCATTGGAAGAACCAACTTCCCAATTCTTCAACACCAACTGGAAGGAGGCTCCAACCCCTATTTATAGGCTCCAACCTGAAGTAACATACAAATCTTTGATTTACTAGATACAACTGGAAGGAGGCTCAAACCCCTTAGTTTATAGGCTCCATCTTGAAGGAATATCCAACTCCCTGACTTCTCCGACTCTAAATGGAAAGAGACTGCAACCCATTTTCCCTGACTTGTCCTACTACCCTAAAATATAAGTGTAGTCCAAATTGTCACTTCAATAATAACTACTGATATCACTGCCACTGTCACTGTCAATGCCACTATCACTGCCACTGTCGCATCAACTTGTAACATGTCAACCTTTCACTATATCCAACAACCTATCAACCTATCAATGTCACTATCACCAAGTTGTCACTGTCATGAACCTGTCACTATCACTGATACAAAACTAGATTCTTGATCACCAAGAACACCTCTCAACCAGATGTTGAAACATCACTTGAACATGCCTCTACCAAGAATGTAACAATATCACCAAGATATTATCACAATTTGTTATCTCAATCATGTACTGACCCTATACAACACAATGTGCCAAACTTGTACCATACCATGTATAAACCATATACATCACCTTGTACCATACCAAGTACATCAAACCTGTACATCAACCATGTACCAAACCTATACCATATCATGCATCAAACTTGTACCATACCATCAACCATGTACCAACATGTACCATACATCATGTACCATGAGATGTTCCTCAACCATATAAGATATCACTCATGATATGTCTTAATCATCCCATACACCATGTACCATAAGATATCAACAATGAAGTGCATCAACAAGGTACCAAAGAATGTACCAAGATCACCAAAAAGTGCCTCGAATCATGTACCATATCATCAACCATAGACCTAAAAAAACATGCCAATCATCCATATACCATGTACCTCAAACACATGCCATATTACTCATGATATGCCTCAACCAATTATCATAAACCATGTGCCAATATATCCAATATATGAAACAACAATGTACCTCAACAGATATATTTGAACTAGCATATATCATACATAAAAAATGTGCCTCAAGGATTATACCAAAACTCACAAAGACATTCCTCAAGCATGTTCCGCAACATCACCAAGATGAAACCTCATAACATATAGAGTAGCATAATTTTACATCTATAACTGACTTGGTGCCTCTAATGTGGATAAATGGGCCTATATATTTACCTCAGTCTTCAACAACCTGACAGTAGAATCCTTTCCCTCTTATGTCTTGTCCTTGTGGGACTAAGACAGTTGTCTGGAGGGGCCTCATGTGACAATCTTTAGAAAACCCACAGGGGTTCCTTGTGTGACAACCTCAATCTGACCCGTGAGGGCCTACTTAATTAGGGTTACAAAAAAACCATTTCTCTTTGTAGCTCTCAAACTTTCTCTCTTCCTTCGCACTTTCTTCGCTTCCTCAGAATCAACCTTGTATTCGCCAATATACCAAAATTTTATCAAAAGATAGATATTCAATGAATGTGTGTATGTACATATGATAGACTCCTTGAGGTGTATTTATACTTTTTCTTAGTAACTTCTCTCCTTAATATTAGGGCTTCTTGAAATTTCTTGTCACAACCACTTTTCCATTTCATTAATGACTTGTAACGAATTAGGGGATTCTTAACCATTATTCAAAGCTTCCAACTTCATGAGGGAATATCTCCCTAACCATAAGGAACCACGTGGCATACCACTTATTAGTGAAAACAACATAACGAGTATTATCCCTATATGAATGAAATACCTACATTTACATTGTTGTTCATGTCCTTAATACTCAATCAACTTCAGGGTCCATAACCACATCAACCACTTTTGGGGTATCACAAATTCTCCAAGGGTTTACATCAATGAAAACCAACTATCGAAAATAATTTTCCAACGATCCCCCCATTTGGTAATGATAGACACAAAAACATCGATGGAAACACTCATACTCCAACACTCAAAGGCTCCAAGGGTTGACATAAATGAAATCCAATTGTCCAAACCAACTATCTAACAATATCCCCCTTTCACATTGATGGACACACTCAATATCAATATGCATACTCATTTTCATGCTCCCCCTGTGACCATCACTCCCCCTGTATCCATGCCATTTCTCTTATATGTCCCCCTTTGACATCAATGAAAAAGGGTATATATCTTTGGGGATTCCCCCCCTGTCATCATGATTTTGATCTTTCTCTTCATCTCCATGCCTATGTTATTTCTCTCCATATTTGTTCTTTTGTTCTTTTCTCTCTGATGACATTATGGGAAGAAGAGTAACTCACCCTATGAGTATGTATCCCTCTGTCTAATGCAAGTCATTAATGAAAGGGTAAAGTGGTTGTAACAAGAAAGTTCAAGAAGCGCTAAAGTTAAGGAAATAGGTTAATTAGAAAAGGTATATATACAACTCAAGAAGTCACTCATAAGTAAATTCACGCACATATTCTATTGAATATCTTCTATGTGAGTGAGTGATTCTTATTTGAGGTAACCAAGGATATCTGAGGCGAAATTCCAAGGGAGGATGAATTATTGTGATGATTTGTTCTAAGGTATGTTATTTAAAGTTATCCTTACCATTTTTTCTACAATTTTTGTTTTCTAGAATGATTCAGATAGAGAAAATTAGAGGAGGTTGAGAAGACATGTCAAGGTACTTGTGTTAAACTTTTTTTCTTTTGGGTCGTTGTATTTTTGGAGATACACTTAATTGATGATAAATTGTTTTACTAGTTCTAAAGCTAGTATTAAACATGTGTTTCGGGTAAAACATTCATAACTTCTTCATAGAGGATCCAAAAAGGAAGATCTGTAGCATTTATCCTTTGTGTTAAATGTCTCCAATAGAGTGATCAATGTTCACTTGCCTCTTCAAGGGGGGAGAATCATATGAGAAAATATCCAATTACAATAATGACACTCCATAGCCTTATAGCTCCATAAATATATTCTTGATATAAAATCCATAGCTAATTGTGGTCCCATAATGGATGGGTACCAACCACCTAGTGGGAATTAATTTATAAGGGGCACCCTTTTCACATTAAGTAATGACCTACTAGCTATCTATTGAGAAATAAACAAATTCCTCATAACTTTTTTGTCTTTGACACATAAAGAGGGAAACAATGGATTGGGGCCCCTCCTTTTTTGGGATTTTGAACCTCAAAAGATTTTCTTCAAATTGATCACAATGACTTGGAAGAATTTCATTTTTAACTAAGCCCCTATCACTTTTCAAAATTCTATCAAGTCTTGAAGTTTCTTTAGTCCTTTTGATCCAACCTTCATTTTTTATCAAAATCATCTTGTCCACCTTGTAAAATTATGACTTATCACAATTCCCCCCAAAAAATGGTGTGATAAAGTGTAATCAAAACTTGTCTTGATGCCACATAGGGCATCACAGGAAAACTTGGTTTCCTATGTCATAGAAAAAACATAGAGAAATTTGGAAAAAAATAGCATTTCACCACTTAGTAACTTTTTGTATTTTGTGACGTATCATAACTTTCATAGTTTTATTGTTGGCACAATACATCTTAACTTTGAAAAGTTTCCAAGTTGTTATACATTGAAAATAAAGTAATTTTTCAAGCCACTTGTTATGGCTTCAGAATTTTTCCATATGTGTGACACAATGCTTTTCAAAATTGTCTCTCATATGACATACTTTAAAGCTCTAAAGTTTTCAATTACATGACATCATCATTTTATCAAACTAGATAAAAACATCCCAAGGTGTGATACACCACAAATTCAAGAAACTTCCAAGAAGACAATAATCATTCTTTGTTACACGGAAGGAAAATTTCTAATATCGGGACACACCAAAAACTTGTAAACTTTCCATATAAACATTGATATCCCTATATCGCACCTATTAGCACTCTGTAAATTTTGTCTGGCTGATAGAAAAATGACAAAGGTAATTGTTTCAACCAGCTTTAGAGATGGGCACTAGCATTCTCATCTCAGAGAGGGCTCTCTCATGTCACTTGATGTTTCTTTGGAAATTGATGGCTAGATTTAGCTTGTTTTGGGGTTTTTTTTATAAATTTGCTGGAAAGGAAGGGGAGGGACACATAGGGCTATGGAGTCGAAATTCTGAAAGTGAATGAAAACAATGACTGGATGGTAGAACTCTCCAGAGGATAAAGGCTAAATGAGGCGATGAATCTAAGTTATAGATTGTATTTATGCAGAGTGGAAGAAGAAGGAGAAAATAAGTAACTGCATCAGGGCATTACTGAAATGAATTCTGAATTAGTTAGGAAAAAAATTATTCAGTTTAAATTTCTTAAGCCGAGAGCATCACAAGATGAATTATGAGATTTTAACTATCCAATTTAAACAGAAGAAAATGCAATTTGAATTAAAGAACATAGGAAATACATACAAGGAGAGGAGGAAAAACTCATATCAGCACCATTAGAATCTTTTCATAGAGACTTCAAAAGCTTATGCATATGTATTGAATTCAGCTCCAAAAACTTACAATTGAGTTCAGAAAACAACTAAAGGTGCCCTTGCACTTATGCCAACCCTTAATACATTGGGAACTTCTAATACATATACAATTGGAGTGCCTTTAGTTATAAACCGATTACAAACGCTAAACTGAAATGTTTTAGCTTCTAAAACTGAGTACAATGATTACAAATGACAGTTTTCAGAAAAACGTATCATGATCCAACTACCGATTCCTATGACACTTCAACTCCTTCCTCTGCTACATTCTCTTTGAAATGTCACTTGTACTCTTTCAAATGTAATTCCATTTATCCATATTCTCCTTAAATATTTGGGAATACTATATTTGAATAAAAATAATTCCCAAATATTTTTTATCCTGTAGAATTAAATTTCCATATTTTAATTCGTGCCCGTGGTTTTTTAAAAACCTTTTATTTCTTTCTTCCCGTGGTTTTGAAAACCATGTCTTTTTTTTCCCAAATTACCATGTCTTTTTTTTCCAATTTACCATTTCATTGTGAAAACCATTTACTGGTTTGTTTCCCATGGTTTTGGAAACCATGTATTGGTTACCCTCTTTGGTAAAATCCTCTTTTTTTACTTCTGTAAAACCTTTGGATAAATAATTATCAAAATATTTCTTTCATGTGCATCTTCCCATTTAATTATTTTCCATGTCAATAAACATTAATCTCTTAATTTGTAAAATTTAAATTTTACCTCTGTAAAACATTTTTACCATGAGGAAGAATATCATTTATTGGAAATTCCATGATTATTATTGAAACACACTCCTAGAAAATATGTGGCACATAAACCATATAATACATGGTTTCATTTATTATTTCACACTTGGGAGGAGTGGTTTTAACCCACACCAATTTTACCCCCGAAATGCATCACGTAAGATTACGTCTCCTTGACCAAAAACCACAGGTTAAATTTTGGCCCGCTTTCAAATAATTAACCTATGTTTACTTTCAACCCCCAAAATGTTTGCGTGCCCTCAATCCACTGTTTGAATTTTCCACATTAAAAATTGAGATTAGTGCCCATGATTTGACATGAGGTCATCAATTAAATATTGGGTTAAATATTAATATAAATATTTTAATATAAATTTATATTTATATTAATAATTATAAAACTTTCCCCATTTTTCTAAGGACTTTGGGCATATGAGGCTTATCACATGACTTGGTTGATAGGATAAGGGTGCTTAATCTTAATAAAAGTAATATTTTTAATTTTCAACGGGAATATGATAATAAGGGGTAAAAATGAATGAACTGATGGAACTGAGGGATTTAGATAAGAAGTAAGGCTAGATACAGGTTTGGGATATTTTCCAATTTTGAGCCATGGAGGACATGACTATTTTGGATGATCAATTGAGTGAAGGATTTAGGTTATGGGGGCTTGACGAAGCTGGTGAAAACGTTTTAAAATCTGAGTGGAAATATAGCACAAGGAAATGATTCTTTTGAAAAATTAATGCAAATTAGCATGTGATAACATTGGCTCCAATGGGGATGTTATCCTCCCAGTGAGGTAGCAAGGAACTCGTAGACCTGGTGCCTGATCCATTGGGATGCTCCCAAAACCTGTGTGTGTACCTTGCTCCAACCTATCACCAGTGTCCGTTGAAAACCAAAGTCTTCACACTGCTCTCAACTAGAGACTGAACACTAAATACACCTCTAAAATCTGACTGTACACACTACTAAAAATCCAAACTGAAAAATTCTTGACTAACAAGCTTATTCACACCTACCTACTCTAACTGCTGAAAAAAATTGCCAATCAAGTGAAATCATAATTCCAATGCAGTCATACCAACATTTTATCCATAGTTTGTTCTCTTTGCACATTTTTTATCAAAAGCCTTTTTACTCATAATTCATTCAAAAATTCATCCATAAATCCAAATCTCAAAAAATTAAAAACATTTGGATTGTTTACTGCCTCCAACAAAACTGCAAATGGATCCTCTAAAACATGCAAAAAACAACAATCATGTTTCACCCCTTCTACTGCATTCTTGTTTTCATGTGATTTAACTTGTTGATTGCCACCAAGAGGCTGAAATATCTGTTGAGATTGCAGGAAATAATAATCTTCTGAATGAGAATATAGTGCCAGCTGAAATCAAACCCCCGGTGGAAAGCAATCTATATCTAACACTAATGTTGATTGACCATCACCTTTATTTCCAAGATGGTAGCTGAGCACATGCTACAAATCTGAACTAAAATAATCTTCCATGTAATCAACAGCACGGTCATCAAATGTATGAGAAGGTTGTTGGTCTTCCTCACTGATAACAATTTTCTCATGTTGGTCTTCCTCTATTATCTCATGATTTTCTTTCAACAGTTCAAAGGAAGAAAAACATAATGGAAGACATTTTTTAGTTGCAAGTCCACTGCTTTATTCATATTCAACATCATGCCTAGAGGATTTCTTATTTGAAACATTATAAACATCTTTTTTCAGCAATTTTAAAGAAGAAAAACACAATGGAAAGGTTCTTTCCCCTGATTCAAAACCTTCTTCATTTTCTTCACTACTTTCATATTCACATTTTTAAATTTCTTTGGATTGTTGAACACACTCATTTTCAGATTCGTCTTTGACCAATGGCTGCAATTTTGAACTGAAAATACCTTCTACATAACAAGTAATAGGGTCATCAAACACATCAAGAGATTGTTGCGATTTCTTATCAATTTGTTACAGTGAATCAGTGTGAATTGGCATCAACAAACATTTCTTTGCTTCAATGATGATCTTATAATCTTCTTTCAACAATTTAAATGAAGAAAATCAGAAAGGTAAAGAATTTCCTTTAGACGATTCAATACTTTATTCTTTGTAACTTTGATATGTAGGTTGATTGCTTTCATTACACTGTTGAAAAGGAACATTTTTTGATAGAGAACATACAACTAGTTGTTCTAGGAAGTCAACATATTCATCATATATAGGCAAATCAACAACATCTGCAATGTCATCTAACAAGGCAAAGCTTGGAACATCAACCTTCTCTTCAACAAGCTGATTTTCAAATTCATCTTCTTGACTGTCTCTAAATGAATATATAAAACAATCAGCCACATGCTTATCATGGGATGGATCAAAAGATAAATTAGTGCCTTCGCTTTCAATAAGTGGAATGTAATCCTTGGAAAAATCATTAGCATTTAAAAATTCAAGAGGGAATATTATATTATTAACTCTCTACTCAAGATTCAAATCAACTATTTTCAGTTCATATTCACTGTCATGTTCTTTAGCATCCTACTCCTCATTTCAAATCTTTCTACATCGTTGGATATTATGTTTAATCTCCTGAGCATCATTAAACATTTTCTGTAAGGGATTAGGTCTTCTTTCCATCAGGAGGAAAGACAAATCTGGATGAAAATTTGTTGCATAATGAAGCATGGAATCAACTTTAGTGGGTTGAATTTCTTTGGGAAAATTGTAGTAAATACTGGAAAAAATCCTACTCAATGTAGAAATAGTTTCATTTCTCTACCTTTTTAAGCCATAGAACTCTGTAAGTTGTAGATCCAGATATTTCTTCTTGCCCCAAAAATAAAAAAAACATTATTCAATTCCCCCCATGAGATATTTTTTTCTGGATGGAAGTGTTTAAACCAGTCTTTGGTATCCCCTTTCAAGGATTGAGAGAAGGCCCTCATACAAACATCATCATGATCAATCTCAAAAAAATCTATAAAATGTTCAAAATATTGGATGTGTTTTTTAGCTGTGATGGCATCAGGTTCTCCATCAAACACAGGTAGGTACTTATAGTGGCTTGGAGAAAAATCATGAAGGATGTGAGGTAATTTTAAGGGTCTGTATCTTTTCTTAATCTTGGAGGTTGTTCGATCAAGTACAGGATATGAAATATCAACCTTGGTTTGATGAAGCTCATCAACTTGGTTATGGTCATCACATGGCTCAAATGGAAAATTTAAAATCAATGATACAGTGAGGAGATGTATGTAAAACTTTAAGAGGAGTATATAAAATTGAAATATTTTCATGATCATCATTTGAATGTAGCAGGTAAAGAAAAAATTGTTTAGCATGTTCAGGAAAGGACAAAAGGTAATTAATAATAAAAAATATTATGTCTTGGAAAAAACTCAACTTTAGGTACTTGTTTTCTCCCATGATTTTCTTCCATACCTATGTGAAGGGATCTCATCTTCCAGTGGATCCTCTGAATCACCTCTGAAGCTTGAGGGGAGTCGCCAATAAAATCTTCAGGCTACTGAGTCTTTGGGTAGTGGAGTTGCCTTGAAAATTTTGAATTCTAGATTCTTGAAAATGGAGTCGCCAGGTGAATGATGTACAACCTTTTTGCGTCTGAATACTTTTCACCATCAGTACTCATATCTGAAATCTGTCGTTTCTCCCAGGGAACATTTCAGCTTCGCTCCTTGATAACAACGCCAGAATGTTATCACTCTGTAAATTGTTTCTGGCTGATAGAAAAATGATAGGGGTAACTGTTTCAACCAACTTTAGAGCTGGGCACTAGCCTGCTCAGCTCATAGAGGGCTCTCTCATGTCACTTGATGTTTATTTGGAAATCGATGACTAGATTTAGTTTGTTTTAGGTTTTTTTTATAAATTTGCTGGCAAGGAAGGGGAGGGACACTTATGTCTATGGAGTCGAAATTCTGAAAGTCAATGAAAAAAATGAATGGTTGGTAGAACTCTCCAGAGGATAAAGGCTAAATGAGAGGATGAATCTGAGTTATAAATTGTATTTATGTAGAGTGGAAGAAGAAGGAAAAAACAATTAACTGGATCAGGGTATTACTGGAATGATTCTGAATCAGTTAGTAAGAAAATTACACAGTTTAAATTGATTAAGATGAGAGAATCACACGATGAATTATGAGATTTTAACTATCCAATTTAAACAAAAGAAAATGAAAATGGAATTAAAGAACACACAAAATACATACAAGGAGAGGAGACAAAACTCATATCACCACCATTGGAATCATTTTAGAGAGACTTCAAAAGCTTCTGCATATGTATTCAATTCAGCTCCATAAATTTACAATTGAGTTCAGAAAACAACTAAAGGTTCCCTTGCAATTCTTCCAACCCTTAATACATTGGGAACTTATAATACTTATAAAATTTGAGCTCCTTTAGTTAGAAACCAATTACAATAGTTGAACTGAAACGTTTCAGCTTCTAAAATTGAGTACAATGATTACAAATGACATTTTTCAACAAAATGTTTCATGATCCAACTATTGATTCCTATGAAACTTCATCTCTTTCCTTTGCTACATTCTCTTTTAAATGTCACTTGTACTATTTCAAATCTAATTCCATTTATCCATATTCTCCTTAAATATTTGGGAATAATATATTTGAATAAAAATAATTCCCAAATATTTTTTGTTCTGTAGAATTAAATTTCCATATTTTAATTCATGCTCATAGTTTTTTAAAAATTGTTTATTGCTTTCTTCTCGTGGTTTTGAAAACCATGTCTTGTTTTACCCAATTTACCATTTCACTGTGAAAACCATTTACTGTGTCCTGTTTTTTCCAATTTACTATTTCACTTTGAAAACCATTTACTGGTTTGTTTCCCATGGTTTTGAAAACCATGTCTTGGTCACCCTCTTTGGTAAAATCCTCTTCTTTTACTTATGTAAAACCTTTGCATAAATAATTATCGAAATATTCCTTTCACGTGCATCTTCATGTTTAACTATTTTCCATGCCAATAAACATTAATCTATTTGCTTTGTAAAATTTAAATTTTACCTCTGTAAAACATTTTCACTGTGAGGAAGAATTTCATTTATTGGAAATTCCATGATTATTATTGAAACACACTCCTGGACCACACATAAACCATATAATAAATGGATGCATTTATTTTTTCAGTCTTAGGAGGAGTGGTTTTAACCCACACCACTTTTACCCCCGAAACGCATCACGTAAGAACATGTCTCCCCGAACAAAAACCACGGGTTAAATTCCAACCCGCTTTCAAATAATTAACCTTCATTTACTTTCAACCCCCGAAATGTATGTGCACCCTCCATACACCCTTTGACTTTTTCACATTAAAAATTGAGATTAGTGCCTATGATTTGATGTGAGGTCATGAATTAAATATTGGGTTAAATATTAATATAAATATTTTAATATAAAAATATTTATATTAATAATTATAAAACTTTTCCCATTTTTCTAAGGACTTTGGGCATATGAGGCTTATCACATGACTTGGTGGGTAGGATAAGGGTGCTTATTTTTAATAAAAGGAATATTTTTAATTTTCAATGGGAATATGATAATAAGGGGTAAAAATGAATGAATTGATGGAAGTGAGGGATTTAGATAAGAAGTAAGGCTAGATATATGTTTGGGATATTTTCCAATTTTGACCCATGGAGGTCATGACTATTTTGGATGATAAATCGAGTGAAGGATTTAGGTGATGGGGGCTTGACGAAGCTGGTGAAAATTTTTTAAAATATGAGTGGAAATATAGCACAAGGAAAAGATTCTTTGGAAAAATTAATGCAAATTAGCATGTGATAACATTGGCTCCAATGGGGATGTTATCGTCTCAGTGAGGTAGAAAGGAACTTGTAGACCCGGTGCCTGATCCATTGGGATGCTCCCAAAACATGTGTGTGTACCCTACTCCGACCTGTCACCAGTGTCTACTGAAAACCAAAGTCTTCACATTGGTCTCAACTGGAGACTGAACACTGAATACACCTCTAAAATCTGACTATACACACTACTAAAAATCCAAACTAAAATAATCTTGACTAACAATCTTATTCACACCTACCTACCCTAACTGCTAAAATGAATTGCTAATCAAGTGAAATCATAATGCCAATGCAATCATACCAACATTTTATCCATTGTTTGTTCTCTTTTCACATTCTTTCTCAAAAGCCTTTTTACTGATAATTCATTCAAAAATTCATCCATAAATCCAAATCTCAAAAAATTAAAAACATTTGGATTGTTTACTGCCTCCAACAAAACTGCAAATGGAGCCTCTAAAACATGCCAAAAACAACAATCATGTTTCACCCCTTCCATTGCATTCTTGTTTTCATGTGATTTAACTTGCTGATTGCCACCAAGAGGCTGAAAAATTTGTTGATATTACAAAAAATAACAATCTTCTAAATCAGAATACAGTGCTAGCTGAAATCAAACCCCCAGTGGAAAGCAATCCATATCTAACATTGACGTTGATTGACCATCACGTTTATTTCCAAGATGGTAGTTGAGCACATGGTACAAATCTGAACTAAAATAATCTTCCATGCAATCAACAACACAGTCATCAAATGTATGAGAAGGTTGTTGGTCTTCCTCACTAATAACAATTTGCTCATGTAAAACAATGCCACTCTGAATGCAGTCAGACTTCCCTGCTTCCTCTGTTATCTCATGATTTTGTTTCAACAATTCAAAGGAAGAAAAACATAATGGAAGACATTTTTCATTTGAAAGTTCACTGCTTTCTTCATATTCAACATCATGCCTAGAGGATTTCTTATTTGAAACATTATAAACATTTTTTTTCAGCAATTTTAAAGAAGCAAAACACAATGGAAAGGTTCTTTCACCTGATTCAAAACCTTCTTCATTTTATTCACTACTGTCATATGCACATTTTTAAATCTCTTTGGATTGTTGAACAGACTCATTTTCAGATTCGTCTTCGACCAATGGCTGCAATTTTGAATTGACAAGACCTTCTACATAACAAGTAACATGGTCATCAAACACATGAGAAGATTGTTGTAATTTCTTATCAATTTGTTACAGTGAATCAGTGTGATTTAGCATCAACGCACATTTCTTTTCTTCAATGATGATCTTAGAATCTTCTTTCAACAATTTAAATGAAGAAAATCATAAAGGTAAAGAATTCCCTTCAGATGATTCAATACTTTATTCTTTGTAACTTTGATATGTAGGTTGATTGCTCTCATTACACTACTGAAAATGAACATTTTCTGATAGAGAACCTACAACTAGTTGTTCTAGGATGTCAACATCATATTCATCATATATAGGCAAATAAACAACATCTACAATGTCATCTAACAAGGAAAAGATTGGAACATCAACCTTCTCTTCAACAAGCTGATTTGCAAATTCATCTTCTTGACTATCTAAAAATGAATATATAAAACAATCAGCCCCATGCTTATCATCGGATGGATCAGAAGATAAATTAGCACCTTATATTTCAATAAATGGAATGTAATCCCTGGAAAAATCATTATCATTTAAAAAATCAAGAGGGCATATGATATTATTAACTCTCTGCTCAAGATTCAAATCAACTATTTTATGTTCATATTCACTATCATGTTCTTTAGCATCCTACTCCTCATTTTGAATCTGTCTACATCGTTGGATATTGTATTGGATCTCCTGAGAATCATTAAACATCTCCTGTAAGGGATTAGGTCTTATTTACATCAGGAGGAAAGACAAATTTGGATGAAAAATTGTTGCATAATGGAGCATGGCATCAACTTTAGTGGGTTGAATTTATTTAAGAAAATTGTAATAAATATTGGAAAAATTCCTATGGAATGTAGAAATAGTTTCATTTCTCTGCCTTTTTAAGCCATAGAACTCTGTAAGTTTTAGATCCAAACATTTCTTCTTGCCCCAAAAATTGAAAAAACATTATTCAATTCCCCCCATGAGATAATTGTCTCTGGCTGGAAGTGTTTAAACCAGTCTTTGCTATCCCCTTTCAAGGATTGAGAGAAGGCCCTCATACAAACATCATCATGATCTATCTCAAACAAATCTATAAAATGTTCAAAATCTTGGATGTGTTTTTCAGCTGTGATGGCATCAGGTTCTCCATCAAACATAGGTAGGTACATAGTGGTTTGGAGGAAAATCAAGAAGAATGTGAGGTAATTTTAAGGGTCTGTATCTCTGTTTAATCTTGGAGGGTGTTGGATCAAGTACATGAGGTGAAATGCCAACCTTGGTTTGATGAGGCTATTCAACTTGGTTATGGTCATCACATGGCTTAGATGGAAAATTTTGATCAAAATCAGTGATACAGTGAGGAGATGTATGTACAACTTTAAGAGGAGTATATTAAATTGAAATATTTTCATGATCATCATTTCAATGTAGCAAGTAAAGAAAAATTTGTTTAGCATGTTCAGGAAAAGACAAAATGTAATTAATAACAAAAAATATTATGTCTTGGAAAAAACTCAACATTAGGTACTTGTTTTCACCCATGATTTTATTTCATACCTCTGTCAACGGATCTCATCCTCCAGTTGAGCCTCTGAATCGCCTTTGAATCTTGAGTAGAGTCACCAATAAAATCTTCAGGCTACTGAGTCTTTGGGCAGTGGAGTCACCTTGAAAATTTTGAATTCTAGATTCTTGAAAATGGAGTCGCCAGATGAATGATGTACAACCTTTCTGTGTCTGAATACTTTTCACCATCAGTACTCATATCTGAACTTTGTCGTTTCACCCAGGGAACATTTCACCTTCTCTCCCCGACAATGGCACCAAAATGTTATTACTCTATAAAATTTTTCTGGCCGATAGACAAATGACATAGGTAGTTTTTTCAACCAACTTTAGAGCTGGGCACTAACCTGCTCAGCTCATAGAGGGCTCTCTCATGTCACTTGATGTTTATTTGTAAATCGATGTCTAGATTTAGTTTGTTTTGTTTTTTTTTTATAAATTTGATGGCAAGGAAGGGGAGGGACACTTATGGCTATGGAGTCAAAATTCTGAAAGTGAATGGAAACAATGAATGGCTGGTAGAACTCTCTAGAGGACAAAAGCTAAATGAGGCGATGAATCTAAGTTATAAATTGTATTTATGTAGAGTGGAAGAAGAAGGAAAAAACAATTAACTAGATCAGGGCATTTCTGAAATGATTCTGAATTAGTTAGGAAGAAAATTACAAAGTTTAAATTTATTAAGACGAGAGCATCACAAGATGAATTATGAGCTTTTAACTATCTAATTTAAACAAAAGCAAATGAAAATAGAATTAAAGAACACATGAAATACATACAAGGAGAGGAGATAAAACTCATATCACCACCATTGGAATCTTTTCAGAGAGAATTCAAAAGCTTATGCATATGTATTCAATTCACCTCCAGAAATTTACAATTGAGTTCAGAAAACAACGAAAGGTTCCCTTGCAATTCTGCCAACCCTTAATACATTGGGAACTTATAATACTTATAAAATTTGAGTTCCTTTATTTAGAAACCGATTACAATAGTTGAACTGAAACATTTCAGCTTCTAAAACTGAGTACAATGATTACAAATGACATTTTTCAAAAAAATGTTTCATGATCCAACTGTTGATTCCTATGAAACTTCAACTCCTTCCTTTGCTACAATCTCTTTGAAATGTCACTTGTACTCTTTCAAATCTAATTCCATTTATCCATATTCTCCTTAAATATTTGGGAATAATATATTTGAATACAAATAATTCCCAAATATTTTTTATCGTGTAGAATTAAATTTCCATATTTTAATTCATGCTCATAGTTTTTTAAAAACTATTTATTGCTTGCTTCCCGTGGTTTTGAAAATCATGTCTTGTTTTACCCAATTTACCATTTCACTGTGAAAACCATTTACTGTGTCTTGTTTTTTCCAATTTACTATTTCACTATGAAAACCATTTACTGGTTTGTTTTCCATTGTGTTGAAAACCATGTCTTGGTCACCTTCTTTGGTAAAATCCTCTTCTTCTACTTATGTAAAACCTTTGTATATAAATAATTATACAAATATTCCTTTCACATGCATCTTCCCATTTAATTATTTTCCATGGAAATAAACATTAATCTCTTTGCTTTGTAAAATTTAAATTTTACCTCTGTAAAACATTTTCACTGTGAGGAAGTATTTCGTTTATTGGAAATTCCATGATTATTATTGAAACACACTCCTGGACTACACATAAACCATATAATAAATGGATGCATTTATTATTTCGGTCTTGGGAGGAGTGCTTTTTGTTAATATTATGGTAGCTGCGGGAGGTATTTACCTCTACATGTGAACCTGACGAGAATAGAAGTCTCCGGGAAGCAGGAGAAACCCTAATGAATTGGCCAGTAACCCTAGAAGCCTTGTCGGCTCAAGAAGATAATTTATATTAGGCCATTAGCCTCCAAGAGAAGAAGTCGGCCAAAAATAATAATAATATACTGAACAGACACTATCCAGAAGGAGAAGTCGGCCCCAGCAAATCTGGCAGGATTACTATAAATACAGGGCGCCAGTTTTTTTCATTTGTCACATATTAGGATTGCATTTTTCCCAGTTGGTGCGCACTGCAGTTGCAGCTGGTGCGTAGGTTTAGAGGAGGGTTGCAAGAGCAGCTGCAGTAGCAGCAAGTTCAGTATTTGGCTTGGATATATCTTGGCTAGGGTTTGGACTATCTGATCAGTTTTCTTGTGATGCGCTATCCTTAGGGAGAGATGCGTTTCTCTTTGTTTGGCTATCTAGCCTAGGGTTTGCTTCCAGAGGAATTCTCAGGTCAAGGTTAAGGTGCTCGGAGGGTGGCTTAAGGCCTATGGTTGGGAGACGAGGGTATCGTCGTGGTTAAACAATCACAATCCTTTATATTCTAACAGGTTATGGGCCCACACCCCTTTAGCCAGCCTAAAACGCTGGAAGGAAACATAATCGCTAGATATTAAGCTCGTTGAGGAACTGCCGCTAGGGTTACTAGCAAGAGCAGCTTCCAAAAGCACTGGAGCTAGGGTTACTAGCAGAAGCAGTTGCAGAAACCCTAAACCTCTTGTTGTGGCACCTTAAGTGATGAAATTGACCTAAGATCAGTGCACCCTAGCCCAACGCATCTCTTGGTACTCTCAGAAGGCCAAGATGTGAAGTTTAGATTTCTGGTGAAACCTAGGGTTTGACCAAGTCAAGCAAGCCATGACAAACTCTATGAAGTATGAGAACAAGGTAGAAGGAGCCTCCAACTTCAAAGCATGGAAGACAAGGACTGAACTCATCCTTGCTAAGAATAAAGTGTTGGACATTGTGAAAGGAAAGATCGTAAAGCCAGAGTTTACAGAAGGAGAAGAGAAGGAACCGCAGAACGTTGTAACCATGGAGAAGTTCAAGGACGTTGACATCAATGCCATGAGTATCATAGTGGATTATATAAAAGACCACTTGATACCCTACATCTCCCATCTTGACTCATCGAAGAAGATGTGCAATGCTCTAACAAATCTCTTCTCAATCAGAAACATTGGACAAATTATGAATCTGAAGAATGATCTCTGCAACATGAAGATGAAGGATGACAACAACATAACATCATACCTTGTAAGGATCTCCCAGCTAAGAGATCAACTACAAGCTATTGAAGAGATCACTTCAGAAAAGGAATTGGTGAACATAGTACTCAATGGTCTTCCCAATACATGGGATGCATTTTCCGCAAGCATGAACACAAGGAAGGAATACCCAACATTTGAAGAACTTTGGACTTGTTGTGCTCAAGAAGAATCAAGGATCAATGCAAAAGAGAAACCTCAAAATAAGTACGATCATCAAGCCTTCACAACAAGATTCAAGAACTTCATAAACAAAAGGAAGTTTGGTTCAAGGAGGAAGTCAAATCAAGAGAAAGAC
>JASDQU010308953.1:180692-193295 GCA_032191745.1 Picea mariana | reverse complement strand
CATTCATTAGAAAGACATAGAATAAAATATATTGAAAGATATTGAAAACGGAGTGAAGGAACACATAGCTTCAAGGTGACAGAATTCAAAATCTCTTCTGCATCATCTATATTATTGTAAATCAGAAAACTTCTAATACAATTGGCTCCCAAAAAACAAAAGCCTTTTCTCAGTCTTATGAAGTTGTATTTATACATGATTCACCAAACCTTTTTCCTGTTGGTGATTAACCAACTTCCTAAGCCTAACAATTACATGAATGAGCAATGTCAAACCATTTACATTTCTATTTTAACTGCTTTATATTCCAATGATTAAAAATATTCAAAATAGAATTTCATGTCTGCGTTGATGAACATCATCCTTCTATTTTAAGACAGTGAATACATCTGCCCAGAAACTGCACTAAAACTCTGGGAGCTTCTAGAATATCTTTTGCTTCAAATAAGAAAAACTTTATCTGCAGTTCTGGCAGACGGTCTTCGATTATATTTCTTGTGAACATAATAGTTTATAGCTTTAATTTAGGCATTACTATCCATTTGTCAATTTGAGTAACATTGATTACCTTTATTTGTGGAATCTCTGCTTGAATTTCCTCCAGCTCTTCTTTAAATCCTAACTGATGCTTGACAATGTTAATTTCTCCTAACAACCCGGGATAGACGTTTTTTCCAATGTTCAATGAAGTTTTCTCTAAAAGGTCAAAAATTCCTTGACAGTCGTCATTAACTTCTATGGTTATTTTCTTGTTTTCTGTGAGGTTTTCCTCCCACACCTTGAGTATTATATCACCTTTAATCTTCTCTGAAATAGATAGCTTTTGATTCTCTCTGACTTCCTCTTTTGTTGAAAAAGCCACTGCTTTTTGAAAGGTTTCTCTGGCTACTTTCACTTCTCTCTCCTTCTGGAGAATACTCTCCAAAGATTTACTTGCTCCTAGAAAGTAATTCTGAATAAACTCAAACTTAATTAACACCCCCTGTTTCTCTTTTTCTATCTTCTATATATTTCCAGTGTCTGAGCTTGGAAGATTTCGAGCTCTACCACTTGATTTTGAATGGAATTAATCTTATCTTGTAATTGCTTATTCATTCCCTCTTGCTGTAAGACCTGTGCTTGAGTGACCTATATTTTCTGATTTGCTTCCTCTAAGCTTGCTTTCAGTTTTTGAATCTCTTGAATGTCATTTAATCTAGCTCGTTCTAGACCCTTTTTTTATCTCCCAACTGATATTTCTTTCAGTCTCCTTTAATTTACTCTGTAGTTGAGCTATCACCTGATCTTTCTGCTCCAACATAGTTGTCAAACTACCCACAGAGTATAAATTCTCCGATGCTAAAGCTCCCATTATGCCCGTTATCTCTGTAGCGAATTCTCCCTCTTTAAGTTTTTGTCCATCTATAATGATCTTGTGCTTTTTAATCATCATATCTCCTCTTAGATGCATCTCCTATTTCAGGATAGCCTTGCTCTTTTTATTGAAGAAGTAATCAAAGGAAGGAATCTCATCCCTAGAAATGGGCTCAAGGTCACTAACATATAGAGCTCCCTCTTGGGGATTTCCATAAGTAGACTGTAATGGAGTCAAAGAAGTAATGGGACTTCCAAGTTCTGTCGATGGTGTTCCTCCTACTTTTTTGGGAAAACTCTCAGGTATTTCTGAGGGTGTTTCCAACTCCTTTCCTCTCCCTGCCTCTGAGATTTCTGTCTGAGGAACTTCTGTTTCTTGTGAAGGCATTTCAATCCCCTTCATTTTTTCCTTTGTATTGCTTTATCCTGTACATTTGTTTCAAAACCTGGGGGAGGGCGTTCCTACTCTGGAGGAGGGGTCATGGATTCACCCTGCAAAAGTTTTGGCAAACAACCTCGCCTGTGACTTTGGAAGGACATGAAACCAGTCTATAGGTTAGGTGATAAGGCCCATACTCTATTCAATGCCTCCTCATAAGTTTTAATCTCTTTGAATATATCATCATAAATAGATTTTTCGTGTTCATAAGCTTTCATATTACAGTGCATCAAATGTTTGCTTACTAATTGATAAGGGTCATGCTTTTTGTGCTCAATATCTAYCRATTTTATTTMTTCTAGTGCTTYRGCYTCCASTYTAGAATGGCCKAGGTTTARTAATGAAAATTTYCYGACATACAHARGGAAKATTGGCMAKGATTTCTTTTGAGYTGCCTTTAGCTCTATTCCAATACCACCTTTCACTATTTGATGTGCTACCTCCCTCAATACYAGTYTGTYYGGGAGGAATTTTGGAAGTGCGTGAGGGGGGATTGAGCACCCATAAACCCTAATATAAGAGAAGTTTTCATCAACAAACTAGTCGGCTATTGCTTTGAGATTTTTTGAGACTGGCTCAGAAATGCAAGGGGGTTCACAGCTATAAAACATCTTATGCATTGGAATTACTATGAAATGACAAATTTCATAAAACAGATTCTTAGCATTTTCTTCCCATAGCACAGAGTGATACCTGTGAATGGGTTCGGGGCAGGTTGTGTTCCAACTCCAATTCATCAGGGGAAAAGGAGTCACAAAGAAGATTGCGTCCATAATGTACGTTGACATGTAAAAGGCCACTAGCTGACCTTTAGATTTTGCAACTTTGTAATTTGAAACTTCTTGAGCTATATTATCAGACAAAATCTTACTCCAGTTAAAAGTGTATCCTTCTGAAGCTTCTTCTAAAAAGGGCACCCATTCTACAGGAAAATGGCAGGGATTCGTTTTCCCAAAAAGTCTACATAGCATAATGGCTACATAGACCACGTACTCATTCAAAGATGTTGTGGCATAAACCCCATGATTACTAGCCCTAAATTTCGATGGACATCTCCACCATTCTTTGATTAAATCGGGATAAGTTTGGTTTGCATCAGTACACTCCTTCCTTTGAAATTCAGCTAAAAACTCGACATTATAAATGTACTTAGGATTTGGAGAGAGTTTATACATTACTTGTATATGTTCTGGACTGAATGAACCAACAACGACCCCTTGGTCATTTAAAATGCTTCTTGTCTGGATATCAACCTTTTCCAAGGCCCAATTGATAATGTCGTTGTACGCCATAAGCCGAGGGCGCATTGCGATATTATGAAGCTATGATTCTGCTATATCTCGAAAGTGATTCTCAGAATCAATAGGAGAATTCTTGATTTCGTAATCCAGGAATTCAGAGATTTGTGTCCAGGATTTAATTGAGTCGATGGCGTGTTGCGTAGTGTCGGATATGATATCTCCTTCTGGGTTGTGCATCTCCTCTGTATCTTCACTCTTCTTCGATTCTTTCTTTGGTGCCATGAATTTATGTTAGATGGAAAACCTGTCACAGAAAAGGAGTGTATGAGCTCGGCTGAATGTGTCTTATGCTTGATAGTATGAAACAAAATATGATGCGAAACACAGACCTTTAAACTCTTTTTTTAATTCATTTAACGATGAAGGTACTGACGCAGCTGACAAGAATTCAATACATTGAATGCAGTGGATATTTACTAAGTTACGCATTAGTGTCACATATCATTAGTTATCCTTTATTAAAGTGGCCACATTTTGGTGCTTTTGAATTCAAAATTCGAAAAATTTCATTCAATTGGAAACCAAAATGTGAACAAACCTAAAAGGTTTGATGGTCGTTAATCATGCTTCCAAAACAAAATTAATTCAGTTTAAACATATATTATGAGTCGGGACTTCGCGTTTCAGGATTTCGGGGATCGTGTTGACAAGAGGTATGTTATCGCTGAATCCCGATTTCCAAAATTGCGATACGATTAACGTAGTCTTTAATAATTAGTAACTTCCATATTTCGAGAAATCGGGGATCGGGATTCCACGATTGGAAATGCATTAAATCATATGTTCTCAGTAAACCTTGAAACCCGAAAAACCTTTAAAAGTTAGTCTTAACTTCTTTAGGATTTAATCTTTTCGTGATTTAAAAAAAAAATAAGCTTTACAGAAAGCGCATCGGGACTTTTATAACATTTTTTTATTTTTTTCCTTTTATTATTTGAAGAATAAATCTTGTCGGGATTTCGGTACCAGTCTTTTGGAAATGATAATGAGGGCTATGCTTTATGAAAAGCCAAAACCCGAAAAAGGAAGGTTTTAGTTTTGAAGATAAAAAACTTAATAAATGTTTCAATAGTAACCACTTCATAAGGACCTAACCACCGAGTGGTAAGTTTACCTTTAAAGGTTTTAAACCTTGAATCAAACAATAGAGCCCAATCTCCAGGTTGAAATTGCTTCTTTTTAATGAATTTATCATGCCATTTGCTTCACTGGTTTTGAACTAAGATTGTCCTTTTGATAGCATCGTGTCTAATTTCATCCAATTCATTCAATTGTAGGACTCGTTGTTTTTGTTCATCTAAATCTAATCCCAATTGTGCAACAATACAAAAGGTTCTTACTTGGAATTCAATAGGTAAGAGTACTTGTTTTCCGTAAACCAATTTGTATGGGGTATGTCCAGTGGTGTTTCTCCATGTGGTACGATATGCCCACAAAGCCTCTGGAAGTCTATCAGCCCAATATCTATGATGTAGTTGGACATTTTTGGTCAAGATAATCTCCATTACTTCTTTTTTATTCCACTTAGCCATTAGCTTGTGGGTGATATGGAGAGGACTTATGATATTTTATCCCATACTTTTATGTTAATTCCTTCATCAACTTAGAAGTAAATTGTGTACCCTAGTCCATGAAAATCTCACGAGGAATGCCAAAGAAGGTAAAAATATCTTCATAAATAAACTCAACAACTAATTTTTCAGTATCCCTAAACAAGGGTTTTTCCTCTACCCACTTAGTGACATAATCTATGCAAACAAGAATATAGTTCTTCTTACGAGACATGGGGGAACTTGGTCCTGCAAAATCAATGGCCCATTTCTCAAAAGGTTCGATCATAACTTGGGTATGTAAAGGCATTTCATCACCTGATGTGGGTTTTCCTATCATTTGAAAATTATCACATCTTCTTACATATTTGGAAGCATCCTTAAAAATGCTAGGCCAATAATAACCTGAATGTAAAACCTTGTATGTTGTACGTTTATCGGGAAAATGTCCACCACACAGTCCATCATGACAACTTTGTAGGATTTCTACTATCTCATTTTCCTGGACACATCTACAAATCATCAAATCTGGTCCAATACAGAAAAGGTCATGGCCAACCCAAGAGTAGTTATCACTTTGTGTTATAATTCGATGATTTTCAAGAGGTGACAAATGAGCTGGCAATTTTCTAGTGGCTAAATAATTTTCCATATCTTCAAAACACTAAGTGTTTACGAAGATGGTGAAGAGATGTTCATCTAGAAAACTATCATCAACAGGAATACTATCACCTTCATGATTAATGCGAGAGAGAAAATCAGCTACTAAGTTCTCTTTTCTTGGTAGGTCAAGGACAGTAATATTGAACTCTTGTAATAAAAGGAGCCACCTAGTTACTCGACCATTGGTAATAGGTTTGTTCATGATAAATCTAATGGCAGAGTGATCTGTATGTACAAATACCTCATATCCTATGATATAATGGTGAAAAGTTTTGATGGCAAAGACGACTGCTAAGAATTCTTTCTCAATAATTGTATAGTTTATCTTAGCAGGAGTCAAGTTCTTACTTACAAAGTAAATGGCATAGGATTGTTGGTCTTGTTTTTGTCCTAACACTCCTCCTATTGTAGTATCGGAGGAATCAGTAGATATATGAAATGGAAGGGCCCAATTGGGTCCTCTAAGAACCGGTGCCACAAATAATTTAGCTTTTAAAGTTTCAAAGGAAGTTTGACAATGGTTAGTCCAAAGAAATTCAACATATTTTGTGAGCAATCCAAACATTGGTGCGACAATTTTTCGTAAAATTTTCAATGAATCGTCGGTAGTATCCGGCATGTCGAAGAAAGATTCTCACCTCCTTTGGAGTCTTTGGAGGTGGAATTTTGGCAAATACCTCAATCTTAGCAGGATCCACTTTAATCCCTTCAAATGAAACATGATGCCCTGAGACTACTCCTTCAGTCAATAACATTTTAAACTTCTCATGACTTAAGGATAGATTCATATCTTGACATCTAATGAGAAATTTCCTCGTGTTATCTAGGGATTCTTGAAATGTATTACCATATATTGTAAAATCGTCCATATACACTTCCACATACTCATGAATGAGATCAACAAATATCCCTAATATTTCTCGCTAGAATGTGGCAGGAGAATTACACAGACCAAATGGTAAAACCCTATAAGCATAAGTGCCCCAAGGACAAGTGAAAGTAGTCTTGTCCTGATCCTCAGGTGCTATGAGAATTTGATTGTATCCGCTATATCCATCAATGAAGGAAAAATATCACTTTCTTGACAAAGTATCCAAGACTTGGTCAATGGAGGGAAGAGGAAAAGAATCTTTAAGAGTGGCCTTATTAAGTTCCCAAAAGTCAAAAAAATTCTCCATTTTGATTACTTTCTTTGGAACCACTACAAGTGGGGACACCCATTTGTTGTTAGAAATTGGATAAATAAAATCGACATTCAATAGTTTGTGTATTTCCTCCTTCACTATATCTTTTAGTGTCAGATTCATCCTTCTCTGAGGTTACCTAATAGGTGTTACTTCTCCCTGGGTATTTATATGATGAATGCATGTGTCGAGGTGTATACCCCACATATCAATATATTCCCAAGAAAATGCTCTTGATTGGTCCTTAAGGACGTTCACTAATTGTTCTTGTTGATCTACATATAGTCCTAAATTGATATGTAGGAATTTTCCAGGACTAATCTCATAAGGCATGGTGTAGGATATGGCAAATTCATCTATTTCAAAGATAAAAGATGTTGAAGACAGATTTGATGTGTCCAATTGTTCTTGAAATTCTTCACCAACCATATACTCAAATTGAGGAAAATCAACACATGTGATTGCAAAAATGAATTGATTTAACACATTCTCCGTTGTTTGCTCCTGAAGTACCTAGGAGTGATCACTAGGAAACATGGGATCTTCCTAGTTTTCATTCTCATATGGACATTCAAGCCACCATAGATTCTCTATAACAGGTTGAGATGGTGGGTATATCGTAAGTTTCTTCATAGAAAGTCCATTCTCCTAAAAAAATATTTATTAATAAATTTTTTTAAATATTTATTAATAATTTTAAAAAAATATTCTCCTAAAAACGATGACTTAAACTATGGAAATGTGAAATTTATCCACATAAATTAACAATTAATAATTAAACCGCATATTTAAAAAATAAAATTATGTGAACCAAATTATATTTATTTTAGATGTAATTTTTAATTTATTTACAATACTTTAAGTTTTATTCATAATATTTTTAATTTATAAAGTATGCAATATAATCATATATTTTAATTAAATTAAATTTTTGAAATTTCTTTATTAAAAAAATAAATATATTTATATTCTAACTTTAAATTGTTTGTTTGTTAGAAATGTTGGTCACTTACAGGGTCAACATTTCAACCATTGGCTAATCTAGATTGGACTGCACCAACCCTTTGTTGGAAATAGTAATTACAAGCTCGTGAGATCTTTACATCTCTACCTATTTGTTTGTCAGTCAATCTATCAGTAGCCGAATTTTCAGTTAGTCAGTCTCACAGTTTGCAAGTGCAGAGTCACATGTTTACTCAAAAGTCAGACAACAAGTAGGAAGCTATAAATGGATCCGATATTTATCTTTCTCGAGTTAAGTTAAGTGGTTGAAGAGTCAATCGTATTTATGGTAGTTGTTGTGTTGGTTTTCTCACATGGGTGAGCAAAAACACGACACTTACTTGCCTAGTTAAGTCAGCTAAACAATACAGAGGGTTGTGAGTTGATTAGATAACCAAATACAAATAAAAAGAAAAAGAAACAAATGTTATAAAACTTGCAAGAACTAGAACCATGAAAATAACAATCATATAGCTACCAATGGATCAACATATTGATAGGTTGTCACCATAGAGAAAGGAATGGACTTATGAATCCCCTCTTCCTCCTTGAGAGGGCTCTTGAGTTCCCTAATAGACAGCTATTTTCTTCATACAATGGCAAGTAACAATGGTGAAGAAATACAATGGCAATCCTCTCAATAAGTGAGTGGAATGGCCCTTGCAATAGTTCTTGAATGATTCAAAGAGAAAAGAGGATTCTCCAAGAAGAATTTTTGCATCATAAGTACAATACCTTGAAGTTCTTATTTTGTAGCACACCCATGGCACATATTTATAGTGTCCATTCATGACAAGATATAATTGGTTCATAATGTGAACAAGGGGCCTTTTAAGGCACTTCTTAGCCCTTGACCATCCTCCAATCTATATTTCTCTCAGATATGAGTGTCAAATCATGTTGGGGGTCAGACTGAAAGTGGTTGAGAGGTTGAAAAGATTCATAAATGTGTCGTTCATGAGAAGTGTGTGGGTTTTCTCATAGACAGTCGCGCATTCTATGCACAGTGCGTAATTAGGGCTAGGTTGTTTGATGCATTCTGTGCATAGTGTGCGTGCTTCCTTTGGTGAATAGTGCACACACTTCCTTTGGTAGAACCAAGTATACAATTTTATTCCCTTTTGGTGCATTTTGATGTTGTAGGTGTACTAATTGTTGCTGGAATTGATATCTTTCTTCAACTGTTGTTTGTAAAGTTGCGGACAATTTTTCGGTGATAACAGATGCCCCTTGATGTGTGAGGTTCGGAGCATATGTATAGTCTAAATACATCAATGTTTATTTTGTTGATGGTGCCATTGCATGGAAGAGCGAAGAGAGGAACTGCAAGAGTGATATGTCAGAGGGGGAGGGGAAACTGTGGGAACCAAATCTTTCTCCAGAAAAAAAAAAAATATGTATACAAATGAGGCAAGCATGCCCCATGCTCGTGTCATGAAACAAAAATGTGGGGTTGTAACTGAAGATGTATGATGATGTAGATAGTTGCAGTGCCCTCCGGGGCAATTGATAATGACAGATGACAGTTATGAATGGTGAAATTGCTCTGAAGCAAGTAATGGATGATGGTAAGTAGTGTCGATGACTCTTAGGCATTGATGGCCTATCAAATTCATAGGTCTTTGGCTGGTATCAAAAACTACAATGGTCGCATAGTAATACCCACCTTAACATGAGATTTTGTTGACATCGAATGTTATGGGGGTAAACGGAAGTAGAAAGTGATGATGACTCTCTATGTTCCATCTAAGATTCCTCATTGAAAAGGTAATGAGATTCAAGATACTTCCTCCCTTATAGAAACTGTGTTGATGTTGTCAGGAAGGGAGACACAACGTCAAGGAGCAAGGGGCTTCTTGAAATCCACTGATTAATAGGTGATATCATGTAATCATGGGTAACATTGACGAATTCAAGACATTATGGGACATGGGACTACCCTTGGTTTGGGTGTTGAAGGATGATTGACAGTAACTGTAAAATTGGATCTAGTGTCAGGGGGACAACTAGACATGGAGTTAAAATGTGCTAGAGGATGAAAAAGGTGGGAAAACTCAGAGATCATGGTTACATGGATTTGGGATACTCGGGGTTTGTCAAAGATGTCTATATGAAAAAAGGGTGGATGTCCCAACCAAGGGAGAAATGGGTTAATTTTCCAGGTAAGAGAAGGAAATCGGGGATGATGACTAAAAATTCTATGTATATGGTGGAAACAAGGGATTTATATAATTACCGAATAAAATAAAGAATAATTTGGGTTGTGTATACAGATACAGAAATGGGTGCCTCAGTGAAATATGGCTTGGCCTGTTTAGGGAACAAGTTTGGGGAAGAGAAGTGGTGGAGGGTGGGGCCCCCATGGTTGGCTTTTTGTATTAGGTAAATGGATCGAGGACCATCTACAGATGTGAAAAATGATGGTGGATGAGATGGAGGGATAATGGAACTGTGAGGGTGCAATCAATAGAACCAAGTGTAGGATGATATGACTCAAGAGTCCATTGGGAAGGTTAGAAACATGATAAGAAAAAGTATGGGGTTCATTCTCGGAAGTGAAAAAACTATTGGGACTCCCAATCCTATGGGGTCAAAACAGCATGAGTGTCAAATTTCCAAGGGGAACTATGAATGGGAAAACTCATGTGGGGGAGAGTTCTATCGGCTGATAGTACCAAAATGTGGTTGAGGTAAAGGTAATGCAGATATGGATGTAGGGACTCTAAGGGTAAAATTTCAGAGGGTGTGACTGGGATATGCAATTGTGTACAAAGGGAGTAATTACATGCCACTGTCGAACATATACCTGAAGGGGTTGTAAGATTTCTTAACAAGTACCTGCACAAATACCAAATACCCGACGTGAACAATATCTGATGATAAAGAACATATAACAACTATTTGATAAAATTGAAAGTAAGTATGCGTACCTAAATGGGGCATGAAAAAAGGCTCCTCTAGGGAGAAGCATAGATGATAACTCGAGGAATATGAATCTGTATATGGTTCGATCATGATCTTATGGCCGAGAACGCTTTGGAAAATGAAGGCTTTGAGCACCTGTAACAAAATGTGGAAGTTCGGAAAAAGGGCCTATATATGGATGGTGGGCCCACAATGCCACCACATTTGCACCAACACTATTGTTGATTTGGAGAGAGAGCAGTGAGTTGATTTGAAGATTGCAGGAGCTTGGGGCTATTGATATGGGAGTTGCGAGAGATAGGTTAGTGACCTTATCATCCTGTACTTTGTGAAGTTGAGGGAGGGTAGCTAGGAACTATACAGAGGGTCGTAAAGGGTTTTTTTAAGGTAGGTGCCCACTAGTGCGCGGGAAAATATCAAATACCTATGCATGTGTGCATGGGTAGAAGTCAGTTTCCCGCACATTATGTGTGGGTTTTTCCCAAACAGTCGCACATTCATGAATGCAGGACTGTGATGGGAAAATGCACACATAATGTACGGTTGTGTAGGCAACAATCGTGCATATGGGCAAGTGGGTTAGATAGATAGGCATGCATTGGATGCACACTTGTATCATGGATAGTTGTGCACTCATGCATGGTTGTAGGTGCGACATTTTCCCATTAGTGCACAATTGTTTGTTGATCAGTCGCGCACAGATGTGTGAATGTATTGGGAAAAGATGCACACTTTGTGTGGGCTTATGGATGTATGACTTTTTGATGTTCATTATTTTTTATGTATGATGTGGCTGATCAGGTGTTTCTAGGTGAATGCAGGTGATCAACAGAGTTGGGGACAATGTCGGTCCATTGGAGAGAGAGAGACTAAGATCGATTAAGAGAGGTTATGAGGGAGAAACCAATAGTGCGCAAACACTTGGCAGCATGTGGGTTGTTGAAGTTCTTCGACTATCCATTGATTTAGTCAAATGAGTTCCTACTTCAGTTTCTGATTCGGATGTGGAGCACTAACCTGCAATGTTTTGTGGTATGGGGGGAGCAACTGACATTCTCTGCAACAGAGGACATATATTTTTTGACAGGAATCCCATTCTGGTGGAGGGAATTGGTCATTGATGCCCATCTACCCAAGGAGGGTAGGGTAGAGATTATCATGGTGAGACATTGTTCTGGGCCGAACCCTATGTTGGGTTAGGTAGTGTGGATTGAGGCCCTAGATGACTTGCTAAGAGAGTGCATAGAGACCATGGTGGTGAGGATTTATGGATCCTTGGGCACTCAATGGATCACAGGTGGGCAGTTGAGAGTGTTGGAAGAGGTCTTGGATGGAGACCTGTTTGTGTGGGGTATGCTGATGTAGACCCGGATGGTGTCCCAGCTGAACCGGTGTCAGGGTGCCGATTCTGGTGACTTCGCATTTGGGTTAGTTTTGGTGTCTTGGTTTTTGGAGAGGGTGCCTCTATTGCACCCTTGGATTCTATTGGCACCAACATCATGACAAGAGCCTTGATTAATTTGGTGGGCGCATGTTTTGGCCCGTCATGGTGGGGGTGAGGGTGGCCATTACTTTACGGCCACCGTTGCTTGAGTGTGGCAGTAAATTCCACAGGTTATCTTACAGTTTCCATATGCTGGTATGGATTATAGAGAGGATATATACATGGTGTTGCCTCCTGGGGAGGACTGGGATCATAGAGGTATGTGTGTTATCCTTTTTATTTTATTTTGGTAGATATAATTGATTAGAAATGTGTATGGATGTTGACACTATTTCTGGGTTGTTTTTCATATGTTGGACCCCGAGGTCAAGAGGCTGAGGTCGTCTGGGAGTTGGCTCAACAAGATCCATCAGAGGTGATAGTTGGGAAGAGACGTCGACAAGATGATGCCACTGCAGGGTTTTCAAGAGAGCCACAAAAGGATGCGACATCCGTCTTAGAGGATCTACGTCGACGGTTCGAGTGGGTCCTACAGGCAGTTCCATAAGGAATATGGTCTCACATCTAGAACGATGAGGTATTGGACCATTGTGTAGGAGTACCGACAGAGTGGCGGGCAGCGGTGGCGGGGGAAGCGATGACGGGTCGGATGCCCACTAGAGTTGGAGTGCTCCCAAGTGGTGGGGTACCTCCAGCTGACAGGGGATCTGGGGGGGGGAGCTCTAGGGGTGTTAGGACCATA
>JASDQU010308953.1:50256-92117 GCA_032191745.1 Picea mariana | reverse complement strand
CATATTTCTCATTTTTTATGAATTCAAATCATATTGAGTGAACTCTTCTTTGTTTTATTTTATGTTATTTTTATATGTATTTTGGTAATTATTTAGGATTTTCTAATAAAATGTGGCAAATTCTTCTCTCGTTTATATATTAGAAGTTTATTATTGTTAATAGGATCTAGTTTAGATAGTTAGAATGAATGAATATTATCTTTCTCAATTAAATTATATTATTTCTAATGACTTGCAGAAGAATTTGGTTAATTCTAACATTTTCAAAATGAAGAGAAGTGCTCAAAAGTTTTCTAAAATATACATTTCATTTTTTTTTTCAAATAAATTTAGTCAAAGTAATTGCAAGAAAATTGTTATCCTCCTTATCTTAAACCAAATCTCACATTAAAACATAATACTCTTCATAAATCATTTATTGAATATCATAATTATCATAATGATAATATTAAGAATAATAAACAATACTAACATCAATTAAAAACAAAATTAACTAATTTTTTTTTCCTTACATGGGACTCATGTAATCATGCTTATGCCAAAAGCATACTTTATTACTTTTAAAAAGGTTTTTATACTCTCTTTTTGTTGCAAGTTTTACCCAATCTCATTTAAGGTTGGTGGGAACTTTGGAATTTTTTTTATAAGAATCTTATGGAATGCATATGAGGCAAAGGGAATGAGCATTCAATAAAATACCAAAAGTGGCTTTCTCGTGCATAGATCCAATATGGGGAATGCATAATGGGATTGTTGTATAGATCCAATGTGGGGAATGCATAATGGGATTAATGGGATTGTTGTATAGTGAACATATAGGTGTGCAAAGATTGCTTAAGCTTTTCCATTTAAGGTCAATTATGGGAAGAATTTGAGTCAAGTAGAATTTTTTTATTGTTTAAGTTTTTTAAAAGATTTTTTATTCAATTTTAATTATGGAAGAATTAAATCAAATAGATTTTTCATTTAATATCATTTATGGGAAGAATTTATGAGTTAAGTAGAATTTTTTTAAGTTTTATAATTGTTTAAGCTTTTTAAAAGATTTTCCATTTAATGTCAATTATGAGAAGAATTTCAATATAAATCAAATAGATTTTCCATTTAATGTTAATTATGGGAAGAATTTATGAGTAAGTAAAATTTTTTTTATGTTTTTTAAGTTTTTGTTGGATTGTAAATTTTAATTGGATTAATTATGTGAAAATTGAATAAAATTTGTTTTCTAGATAAATAATGTGAAAATTGGATAATTAATAGGAATTTTAAAATGTAAAAGATTATTTGGCAATAAATATATGCAAAGTAGATATATTTGATGGGTTTATGTATTTAGATGAATCAATCTTAAATATTTCAAAGTTTATATAAGTAAGTATGCATTTTAGAACATGTAAACTAAGAAATCATGTGGAGACTTTCATAAGTCAATATTTTCTCATTATTTACTTGAATATATTGATGTAGAATAGTTTGAGAATAATATTTTTTTATTATCAGAAGGAAAATAAGATACAATGAAATAATTTTTTAATATTTAATGAATTGTGGAAAACATTGTATAGATACAATGTTTAGAATGGTGGTAGTTATTTCTAAGAACAAATGTCTTTGCTATGATTTTCGTTTGCAAAAAAAACAATCACAAGAGGCCGAAACTATTTTTTATCATCCTTGAAGTCACAATCTTCGCATATGGAGTTTGTTTTAGCTCTTCTTGTATCACTAGAATTTTTTTTACAAGATTTATGCATTTTGAAATATAGGCCCTTTAGAGAGTACCAACTATTGGAATCACCAAAATCACAAAAGAAGGGCCCAAAAACTATGTCAGAAATTTAGGATCTAAAAAACTAGGTAGATTCAGGATCATTTATGAGATAATCATATGTTTAAACAAACACTTAGATAATTTGTCCCCACTTGGGAAGAAACAATATCTTGATAGTTCATCAGAAGGTTTTGAAAGAAGCATTGTTGCATCTTTTCAAAAGCCCCACTGATTCATCAAGAGGTAACCAAAGATATCCTTTGGAAGGTTGTCGATGGTGCATTGGTGTTATACAATTATTTGCCACATGATCACTTGATGGGCATCATCTAGGGGATAGAAGTCTGAAACACTAAATTATACCAATTTTCCCTCGAGTTTACAATACCTTTGCCTAGTCGTTGGTTGCCCCTTTACAGACTGTGACCAGAAAGTTTTGGTCACTCCTTGTCCTCTTGTAAAGGGCGATTGGTCTCTCCCTGCAAGAATGCAAGGCGTGACCAGGTATGTTACTCCCTTTTTAGGATTGGTTTCATGAGATAAGATTGAACCCCCAATTCTTCGTGGTTCGACCTCAAGAAACTTTCAATCTTGGGCATGGAGATCTTATCCAAACTACCCTTTGATCTTATCTCTACTATCCTATAAATAATAGGGGTCTCTCATGGGAAAAGGGGGGAGAAAGGAGAAGTAAAACTTATACTAGCGGTTTGATTACAAAGCTTGGGCAAGGAACTTGCGAAAGGACTGCATCAACTTCTTTGATTGTAAGTTGTAATCCATTTGTCCATTAATAGAATATGTACAATATGTTTCCCTCTACCTGGATGTTTGTGTAATTGTTATATTTCCTTCTAGAGAATTAATGTTTTCATGTGTTATGATACACTATTAGATCTAGCATTAACGTATACATCATTAGTTTGATCTTGTGAAAGGTTTTTGTGTCTCTATGTGTGCAAATCTAAGCTGGTAAGAGCGAAGGGCATCTTCGTGGAAGTTAGCAGCTAAGGAGCATGCAAGGACAACTGTCAGATCACCGAGTAAGCCTTCCATTCTATCTACTTGTAGATCCTTTTCGTGCATGAATTAGATCTAGGAAAATGTATTGTTTACATCTCTATTCTATCTTAGGTCTAGGAAGAGCATAAGGGAGGTAACTCTTGTAGGGTTCATTTACCCTACAACAATTGGGTCATTTCTAAATCATTCAACTGCCACTTCTTATTGCGCATTGGGGAACATTTAAAAGTATTTGATCCATATTTATGAGCGGAACGAAATGGATAATAGATTGAATACAATAACACAGAGATACAGAGAACAACAACAAATATCCAGTGAACAATAACTTCCATTGAATAAATAAAATAGGTTGAAACTGTAAAACTGCAGAACTGAAAACAACTGGCTCGAATGGTGTTAGTTATCTCTGAGAAGAGATGTGGCTGCTACATGCATTCGTCTGAACTAAATGATTACAAAGAGGCTCCATATGAATTTTTAACATTAGTCATGAATGCCAAAACCCTAGACATCCAAAAACCTAACCCTAGGAGATGAAACACCAAAAGTTATGTGGACCTCGATGGGTAAGTTGGTACCTCAACTTCCCGAGGTCGTAACTTTTGCATACGACCTTCGTTTTAGGCCTATGATAGCCTGTTGGAAAGGTATTTTAGAGAACTACACATTATTCCATCAAACTCTAACTTTGTCTATAGTTTGGTTGTGGAAAGCCAAAAAAACATTGTTTAGGGCCCCAAAACAACCTTGGAAGTACAGAAAGATGTACCAACATGAAAATTTCCAAAATAAGCCAGTTGGACTAGGTGGGCGACCACCAATATCCACCTGGATGCTATGTAGGGCTTCAGGATAGCCCCGAAAGTGTAGAACCCACAATTACAAAGAAATGTCATCATTACAGAGAAACGTGTTGAACTAAAAAATGTCAAGAGGAGCGAGTTGGAATAGGTGGGTGGCCACCAATATCCACCTAGATGAATCCTCCCCCCTTAGGAAGTAATGGTCTCCATTGTGTTGAATGCCCCCATTAGGTGAGGAAATTTCTGTTGAATTTGGCCCCAAGTGAGCCACTTACCTTGGTGCAGGAGTTGCCCTGCCTTGACAACCTGATAAAGCTGGATCCTCTACTGGCGAGTTCACTTGACCCGTGTGTCCACTATCTGATCAGTGGATGCTTTTTACATGCAGTTAGGGTTGAGCTATGTTGGTGTCAATTGTTTCGCGATCTCCAAGGTGTCCAATAATGGTGGAAAATATGGCCAAAGGAGGTCCACATTGAACATTGGGTGCAAGCTAAGGAAGGGGGGAGTGTTGAGCTCAAAAGCATTGTCACCCACAACCTTGGTGATAGTGTAAGTCCCATAGCGAAGTGGACAAAGCTTCCGATGGGGCCTTGTAAGGAACTCTTTCTGCAAATGTAACTAGACCTTGTCGCCCACCTGAAACTTGTGCGATACCTTGTGTTGATCACGGCACTTCTTGTACTTAGCATTGGATTTTTGCAAAATCTCATGGACCTATTGATGGATGCGATGAATCCGTTCGATGAATCTAGTGACTTTTTCGACCACAGACTGAACATGGGAGGATTTTGTTTGTGTGGTTGCAAGAGTAGTGCAACATCAATGGGACCCAAGGGTTGGAATCCCAACCCCACCTAAAATGGGCTATGGACAATGGAGCTATGGAGAGCCCTATTGCAGTTGTGTTGAACACAGGGAAGACTCTCATCACATGTACGCAGGTGCTTAGAGTTATACATGCGTAGGATGTGCACAATCATCTGATTTACAACCTTTGTTTGGCCATTGGTTTGAGGGTGGAAGGAAGTGGATTTAGTGAGATTGGTGTCCAACAGTGACTAGAGACTCGACCAAATTGTGTTGAGGAACATGTTGTCCCAATCAAAGATGATGGTTTGTGGTATCCCAAAATGGACCCACGCTCGTTCGAAGAAGATGTTGGTAGTATCTGTCATTGTGATGTTGTTCTTGCAGGCTATGAGAATGGCCATCTTCAAAAATGGATCAACCACCACAAATATGCAATCATTACCTTGATTGGTGGATGGAAGGCCAAACATTTAATCCATCGAAATGGATTCCCAAGGCCTCTTGGGAGTAGGAAGAGGGGTGTATACTTCTTAATGGTTGGCTTGGCAATGGCACATGTAGTGCAAGATTTGATATACTTGCTGACATCCTATCGATTTTTTGGCCAATAAAAATGTTTTTGTAGAATGACCACAATTTTCTCCACGCCAAAATGTCTTGCCATCTGACAATAGTGAGCCTCCCAAATCATCTTTGCACGCTCACTTGCAGGAACACAAAGGTGGCCCATATGGAATAACAATCCATCTTGAATGTGAAAATCGGTGACATTCACGCCTTTACCCAAGAGATGATAGGTGGTGGTGAAGTTAGGATCTTGTTGATAAAGTTGGGGCCACTCAGATGCCTCATGCCCTCAGGAATGAAGCACGGTGGTGAGTGTAGCAACGAGAGGTTGAACGAGGTAGTTAGCAACACGATTTGTGCTCCCTGTCTTATACTTGATGTTGAGATGGAACTGCTACAGGTATGTGGACCAATTTTGATGGCGGTCATTCTGGAACTTCCCCTATGCCTGTATGAACTGCAGAGGCTTGTGATCAGTGTGGATGATTATATCCTTTCCTAGAATGTAATGTTTCCATTGACGACATGCTTCCACAATGGAATACATTTCCTTTTCATAGGTGGGGTGTTTACGGACGATATCTGAGAGTGTCTCACTATGGTATGCTACTGTATTACAATGTTGAGTGAGGGTTGCGCCTACAACATAGTCAGATGCATCAGTCTCAATATCAAATAGTTGTTGTAGATCGAGTAAGGAGAGAACTAGATTTGGGCACAAGCGATGCTTCAGATCATCAAATGTGCATTGTTGTGCCTTCCCCCATGTGAAATTTTCCTTGCCATCACCCTTGGTCACTTGTATGAGGACCCATGCAATATGGGAGAATCCCAACATGAACCGTCGGTAGAAGTTGGCAAGTCCCAAGAAGCTCTAAAGCTCGATTAGCATGGTTGGGGTTGGCTAGTCATAGATGAATTGGATCTTAGTTGGATCCACATGTACCCCATGCTCATCAACAATGTAGCCCAAGTATTGGACCCTGTTCATGCCAAAGGAGCATTTTTCCAAGTTGGCATATAGCTGGTGTTGTCGCAGAGTGCTCAAAATCTGTTGAATATGTTGCATGTGCTCCTCCCAAGTTTTGTTGAAGATGAGGATGTCATATAGTTATACCACCACAAAAGAGTTGGTGAAGGGTCTCAATACATCATCCATCAACCTCATGAAAGTTGTTGGTGCATTTGTTTAGCCAAAGGGCATGACCAACCATTCGAGGAAACCTTCTTTAGATTTGAAATTTTCTTCCATACATCAGTTGGTTCGATGGGAACCTCATGGTAGACAGACTTTAGGTCAATCTTGCTGAAGAAAATTTCCCCCTTGACTTGGTCAATAAGTTCATCAATTCAGGGAATTGGGTACCGGTTCCTGACTATGATTTTGTTTAATGCTTTGTAATCAATGTAGAGCCACTAGGTCCCATCGTTCTTTTGCACTAGTACAATCGGTCTTCCACAAGGGGAGGATCTGGGTCTGATGTGCCCCTTTTGAAGCAACTCTTGAAACTGACACTTGATTTCCTCATTTTCCATCAATGAGCGATGATAGACTGGTCCATTAGGCATAGGTGCACTGGGGGTTAGATCAATTGGATGCTTGAATTAGTAGTGTGTCGATACCCCGATGGGTGAGGAGAAGATGTCTCTGTAGTCTTCCATGATCCCGTCCACTTGCTTCTGCTACAAAGAGAGGATCTGTGTAGAGGTCATAGATGTGGCAATGACCTTCTTCTTACTGTGAGCATGGATAAAAAAGAAGACAAACTTCTCAGTCTGTGAAATAAACTTACTGCATTTCTTAGTAGAGATCAAAGAAATAACGGTAGGAGACACTACCTCTAGTATCCTATATAATTGTCTACCCAAAGTAATAATAACACCGCGGGGTCTAGACTCATACACAACATGTTGCTTCCACAAATATGTCTGTCCTAAAAGAACATCACAAACTTCAAGGGGAGAAATATCACACAATACCTCGTATTTGAAGGGCTTGATGCCATAGGGTAGATGACACTGTTGGCTGATGTGAGGATCTCTTCCTTGGCGAAGCCAGATGATGGTGTAGGGTTGCAGGTGTGGTGTCATTGGCAGGTCCAACCACTTGACGACCTCTACTAAGATCAAGATCTTCTGACTGCTACGATCGACAATGAAATGAAGTAGAGCCCCCTTTACCCACATCTATGAGTGAAAGAGGCATTCCCCTTCCTCTGGTTCTTCTGGTTCGCTTGGATGGACTTTGGTGGTAGCAATAGTGGCGCTGGGTTTGACATCGATAATCCGCTTCCATCCTTCTAGATTTGATTCAAAGTCAGAATCTACCTTTGACTCAGAAGATTTTATCTCGACCACCATTGACTTCTTGAAGAGACATTATTAGGTGTTGTGCCAAGGGATTTTATGTTATTCACACCACTTTCCCGTGTCATTCTTCGACTTCTCATTGCCCTTCTTGGGTTATGGCTTGGATTAGTTGTCCTGAGAGTGGCCATCTTTTCTCCGTCCCTTGTTGTGTGGGTTGGGGCCACCTTTGCCCTGCTTTAGCTGTGAGGAGTTTGCAGATCCAAACTCTCACCTCTTTTGCTTAAATTTTTGCTTGATCTTGACAACATATCTATAAGCCGCACCTAATGATGCTATTTACAAAAACTCCATTTCTGTTTGAATGTACATATGCAGAAAGTCGCGATATTTTAGCACCAGATGTCATTCAAAGTCTTTGATACCCAATTTGGTGCGTAGTGTATGGAAAATATTGGTTAAATCTTCTACTGTCTCGTCCCTTTCTTGATGCAACATGGTCCATCTTGTGTACTAGTCTTCATAGCTTCCAACAAGGTAGTACTTTTCTTTAATGAAATCCATAAAGGAATCCCATGTGGGGGTGACCACAAATATTGCAGATTCCTCTATGGCCCTTTTCTTATAGTAAGTATCCCACCAGTTCTTAACATGGGGGACGACCTTGAGGAGTGCAAAAGTAATATTTTCCCTATCATAAAAATTATGGACTGAAAAATACCCTTCGAGCATATTCAACCATTTATCTACAACATCCGCATCTATCAATCCTTAAAATAATGGAATATAAAAATTTACATGTACCTTGAAGGGGGTTGCATGCCTGCTTGAGGAAGATGCATCTCCTATGGGCATCCGTCGAAGGATTTGTGCAAAGTTGTCCATCATTTCATTCCTTTGTCGCGCAAGGGATTCCTCGAGCAACAATTTAAGAGGATCTCATGCTCCATCATCTTTCTTCTCATCCCCCATGAGTTGTTTTCGGGCTCGACGTGACTAATCTTGCAAAGGCTCGACTGGTTTGAGTCCCAACTTGTTGTATCCAGATCTTGTCGGGGACATGCATGGAGAAAAATAAATGAAGAGCAGAACGCTCTGATACTGGTGATCCGTATTTATGAGCGGAACAAAATGAATAACATATCGAATAAAATAACATAGAGATACAAAGAACAACAACATATGTCATGTGAACAATAACTTATATTGAATAAATAAAATAGGTTGAAACTATAAAACTGCATAATTGAAAACAATTGGCTCGAATGGTGGTAGTTATCTCTAAGAAGAGGCGTGGTTGTTACATGCATCCGTTTGAGCTGAATGATTACAATGAGGCTATAGAGGACTTTTTAACATTAATCATGAATTCCAAAACCCTAGACATCCAAAAACCTAACCCTAGGAGATGAAATGCCAAACGTTATGTGGGCCCCGATGGGTAAGTTGGTACCTCAACTTCCCAGGGTCATAAATTTTGCATATGACCTCCGTTTTAGGTGTGTGATAGCCCGTTGGAAAGGTATTTTCGATAAATACACACTATGTTGTTAAACTCTAACTATATCTACAATTTACTATGGAAATCCAAAAAAATATTGTTTAGGGCCCCATAACGACCCTAGAAGTACATAAAGATGTACTGACATGAAAATTTCCATAATAAGCTAGTTAGACTCGGTGGGAGGCCACCAATATCCACCTAGATGCTGTGTAGGGATTCAATATAGCCTTAGAAGTGTAGAAACCACAATTACAAAGAAATGGCATCATTACAGAGAAATGTTCTAAACTAAAAATTGTTAAGAGGAGCTAGTTGGAATAGGTGGGTGGCCACCAATATCCACTTGGATCAATATTGTTTCACTTCTTTTAGAATGCCTCAATATTTCATCAAACCATTTCCAAATACCATCTCATGCTTCTTTGTAAGGTTCCAAATATTGCATTGGGGTGGTCTTAAAGATATTATTTTTGAGGCTCCCAACAATTCGTTGGGACATCCCTTAGCATTCAAATTCAGACGTATTTTTAGATCATATTGATAATTCATTGAGCTAATCTTAAAGATATTCTTTTGAACCATATTGATCTTTCATTTAGATCCTTCAAAATTTCATCATGGGTGTCTTTCGAAGACCCTCAATAGTTCATCGAGGGATTTTGAATTTTAGATGACACATATTTTAAACCTTCCTGATGGCTTAGTGGCTTCCCTTCCAAATTTGAATGTTGGCATTTAATGACATAATCTATGCATGATCTTTTGAAATAATTTAGAATTCATACCCCAGGGTATTTCGAATTTAGAAAATATTGTCCATGCCTTTGAATATCTCTTCCCGCGATCAAATTCAATGCTATAAGCTTGACACCCATGGTCTATTAATATCACATAACATTCGAATGAATAATTATAAACTTTAGAATTTCTACTGAGTGAGAAGTTGAGCTAGAACCAATTCTAGAGTTAGGACCCATTAACACTTGTCCAACATTTGAATGCCTTAAATTTTTTTGGATATCAAACATCCACTACACAACTTATAGAAACCTTCACTACATTTTCTAGGTAGGCATGCTAAAAAACCTTGCTATATGCATTCTTTTACATTTATTTTAACTATCCTTTGATTTTAAATATATACACGATGTTAGAGGATAGTTAGGTAGAGAGCTAGTTGACATTTCTTTGAAATAAATATCTTTTACTCCCTCTTGGTTACTAAACTATGAATTGGCATCCCTTAATGCAAAAACCATGTGTTTCAATTTGAATCTATGATCTCTCAAGATATGTATGGTAATAACTCTGTCGAATGAGAATACCTTCTTGATCAAATTTCAAACCTTTAGAACCTGTATTTCCACACCTAGCTTAGTTCAAACCCTAACTTAGACAAAATTCGCACGATTGAAAGTCTACATGTAATAGTTTTGAACCTTGAATTTGTGAACCTTTTCAAAGTAGATGTGTTTGAAATTGGGGTGCGACTCTATTTTTTTTTTTATTACATTTTTTGTGTGCCTAGGATAAAATTTGGATCCTTAATGTTGAATGTGTTTCATATATAACCAAAGCCATAATAAATTCAAATGATATGCCCATCTCAAAACATCTAACCTTTGTTCTAATTTTATCAATATGTTATGTTCTTATAATCGATGGTATCCTATACTATATTTATGTCTCCTAAGAGACATATGCTGAAGTCCAAAGAAAAAAAAAGCAAATGCAAGGAAGAGATTACATCCATGGAAGTATAGCTCAAAGAGCCCAAGAGGGAAATTTGATCAAAACATCTAGCTATTCAGGATTGTATACTTACCCTCAATGGGGTGAGCCATTTCAAATTGTTAGAGAGGATAATTAACCTCCTATACATGTACTAGCTGACCTAACAGAGAATGAGAATAAGGATGAGGATGTATGCCTCAACATTTGAAGGTCACACTTGCACAATGTCATGACTAGCCCATTGTTTTACCATGTGTTGATATGGTCATGTGGATTATTGATAATGCAAACCTAGACAATAGGATGATAATAAAAGAGAAAGGCAGATGTATTGCATCATTTCAATCAAGACAAAGTCTAGACATGTATTATAGGTTCACAAGGAAATTTTTTTATATGACCCTAGAAAGGGTGAAAGAGTTTCGTAGATCAAAGAACTATCACAAAGTAATGGGATAATACTGGATTGTTCAAGCAAATAGTTTAAGTCTCAATATTATGGGATTTAGCTCACCACCAATTTATGAGAACCTTACATATATGTTGTTGCATTGTTGAGTAGATTGTTTGGGGAGAAGGATGCTACCCATTTTAAAGAATCTTGGATACCTCTTATGTATACCATTGTAAAAGAGGGGTCGATATTTAATTGGGTAGTTGTACTTTATCACACTATGATGTAGGCATCGACCTAGGTTAGATATCCTACTCTTGAGATTTTCATGTATTCATACCTTTTGGATATCATATGTGCTAATAATCCTTTCCCAAGGACGTGATGAGCCCAAAGCATATCAAAATCAGTAGTGCAAGTAAATTGGAAGAATTTGTGGGAGCATAAATACATGAGACACTATGCATGAATATGTGTCTTTTCTTTCCTCTACTTTATGAATTGATTCTCTACAAGCCAACTCCAGGACTATCAAAAGAGGCTATATATATTGGGAGCATGTATAGAGACTGGTATGTAAATTAAGACAACACATACATGGATCTATGGAGCAACCAAATCTCCCCATTTGTTTCCAATACTTGTTCTAGATGGGTTAGTACTTTGAGAGATAGATTATCAAACCATTTTACATGGTTTTATTTCTTCACTAATCAAGGACCAAAATAAGTTATGTTTGTGTTATCATGTGTACATAGGGTTGCATGGACTAAATAAATCCATATTCACAAGCATGGAAGCGAAGGCCACAAATGTTTATAAGTTTGGTGAGGAGAGATTCAGAAAACATGATCTAGAAAAGGTGGTATTCTACCATGCAGTTCATGTGGCTATTACTTGACCATATACTCACTAAAAGTGGGAGGAAGAAGAAGTGAAGAAAATAGTGTTTTCTTTTGAAGAGGTGAAATTATAATGCAACAACATGATCAAGTAGAATTAGAAAGGAAGAAAGTAAAGGAGGAAATGAAAAGGAAATATAATGATGAATAATCCCAAAAAAAAAAATCTCAACTTGTAGTAGAAGTGGAGGCAAAGGAAGAGGCAGAAGAAAAGATAATGCTACAAAAAAAGGCTAGAGTGGAGTCGGAGGTAAAAGCTAATGTTGAAGATAAAAGAAAAGAAACGACAAAAAATGATATAGAAAGAGCAAGGAAAGTAGCCAAGGAAGAGGTTAGCATATGAAGCTAAAGATAAATCCAAAGTAGAAGTTGAAGAAGAAAAACAAAAATAGTAATTGAGGAAGACAAAGTAAGGAGGTTAAATGTAGAAGAAGAAAATATAAATATAGCTAAAGTAGATGCTAAGGTTGAGAGAAAAAATATTGAGGAAGAAAGAAGAAGAATAACAAGTGAGATACTAAAGCAATAAAGGTGGGACCATTGGAATAACATGTGCATACTCCTAAGAGATTTTCTATGATATCTTCAACTAGACCAATTACCCAATGAGATGTTCCAATCCCTGTTCCTAAAAAAAGTAGATAGTGAGGAAAGCATACAAAAGTAAAAATTTTACATTGATCAGGACCTTGTAGTGACTATATAAATTATGTCTATATTGGATACCAAGGAAGTAGACCTAGTAGTGATAGATTTTGTTGCAGTGTCTTTTGCTAAAGGAAACGTGTCCAATATTCATGATTACTCAAAGATTCAGAAAATTAAAAAGCACACAAGAATAATGGAGAATCAAGTAAATTACCACAAAGTAGATCAACACAACACCACTTAATTTATTGAACATTCATTTGAGATTCAGGATGAGAAAAACATGATATAGAGATATTTTTATAAATGATCTCAAGACTTCCATGAACAATGCCAATATGTGTCATCTATTTAAAATCATATACATGAGTGGAAAATGCAGCATGAGAAAGTTCAAAGTCAATTTGACTAGGTAAAAAAGTGGTGAGTTGATCTTGGTGACACCCCTCCTAAAATTCCCCATATAAATGAAAAGGAAATTCTCAATATTAACATTAGCCTCAAATGCTAGAAGGAATATTGCCAGAAAGCATGGAGGATCATTCAAACAAAGTTTAGGGATAATGAGAAACTATGATGAGTGACAGAAAGAGTTGCAGATGTTAGGATATTAAGGAACTTAAGGGTTAGTTAAGATCAACTTGGTCTAAGGTATCTTTAGGTAAAAGTGTGTTTCTTTAGTATGCATTAATATGAATTTGTAGTTATGTAATCTGATGGTCACAATATGTTCTAGACATAGAGTGATATGATGACTCATATTCTCCTTGATCTTAATGACTACATTGATCTGTGGCTTAACACCCAATTGGTCCATGATATCTATTTAAGGATCATGGAGTGTCATTTGTTGATGATAGATTATGAGAAAATCTCATGTAAAATATTTTTATTTTGCATTAATATATTGCCTCAAGTGGCTATGTTGGTTAGGTTTGTGGATGTTGGGTATGTGTTATATTCTTCGCATGACTGTAGGTCCCCAATTTTGGGGAGCTTATTTGCCAATTTTTTGGATATTATCCAATTGTTTGAACGCTTTTTTACCTTCCATGGGGGCGATTTTTCTCATTTGAAGGTTTTGTGGTGCATGGTGTTTCAACCCATGTTTTTCTAATTCTAGTTAAAGAATTAGGGTTTTTAACAAATCCAGGTCAATGAATTACGAGTTTTGGATGCCGTGAGATTCTATATATCGTATTGTTAACAATGAAGCTGGATGAATAAATAATTAGAGGTGTGTCTCTAAATAGGTTGTTGGTTTTCCCGGTTTGGGTTTCCAACGTAAAATCTCCATTTATTGTGTGTGTGTGTGTGCCATTGTATCTTTTATGTTTTTATTAAGAATCCATTTGCAATAATTAACTGTACAAGGTTAAAATATATATTTAGTATCAGAGAAGTTATTGGCTTCATGGGATGCCTTTGTGGTTAGTGGCTTGGATCAGGTCTATGATAAACCTTGTTATAGTGGGAGATCTGTCATATCAATTCTTGCGGTGAAAAGAAATGGTGAACAATTAAAAAATAGAGACCAAGAAATTTAATGGGAAAAGTTTTGAGCTACGGAAGATCAAGATGGAAGATATGATGGTGGAAAAATATCAATGGATCATTGTGGATCTAGGTACTGTACCTACAAGAATGTCAAAATAAGACTGGGAAAAGTTGGATTAGAAGGCGAAGAGCACAATGCGGTTGTGTCTCTCATATTCAATATTACTGAATGTGTCAGGGGAAGCTGCAACCAAGGAATTAAGGGATATGTTAGTGGATTTATATCAGTCAAATTCCTTGGTAAACAAAATGTTCCCATGGAAGAAGCTGTACAAGATGAGGATGAGAGATGGAGACTTAGTGACAGAGTATCTGAATGCCTTCAATACTGTGGTAAGTCAATTATTATTTGTTGATATTAAGATTTCTGATGAAGATAAGTGTATCGGTATATTGTTCTCTTTACCAAACTCGTGGAACAATCTAGTTGTAGCCATAGGTAGTAATGCAACTACTTTTAGCTTTGATGATGTGGTCTCATCCTTGTTGTTGAAGGAAATGAGGCAAAAAAACATGAAATGATAGAGTACAAATGCCTTATTTGCAAGAGGAAGCTCCCAAGAAAGAAATAGATCTAAGTCCTCAAGTGAGAGATATAAATATAAGGGAATATCTAAATCTCCTGGAAAATTTGTAAAGGTATACTTGAGATGTGGAAAAGAAGGGAATTACAAGAAACAATGTAGATCCAAAATTGTTGAGAGAGGGAAGGGATTTGATGATTCTACTTCTATAGAAGAAAAAACCTCATGCAAATCATGAGGCATGGTTGGTTGAAACAGTTGCATCCTTTCATATGACTCCCCACGGGGAGTGGTTGTGCGAATATGAAAGGTATGATGGAGGTGATGTTTTTCTAGGAGATGACTCAACAACAAAAAGTCAATTTGAAGCTCATGGATAGTAGGATTAGAACACTCGGTGTTTTTCACATCCTAGGATTGGCCATAAATTTGATTTCTATAACCAAGATGGATGATGTAGGTGTAAAAACAATGTTTGAAAATGGAACCTGCATGATGGTTTAAGGAGAAATGGTGTTGCCTAAGGGAGTTTGGTTTGGAACTATGTATAAGTTGCAGGTCTTAGCACTAGAAGTCACCTCTAGATTGCATTGGAGGTAATACCAATACCCATTATAGTTTTATATGTCATGGGTTGGTTTTAAAGAGGTCCAATGGGCGCAGACTCAAGACAATATCATTTTAACTCAGAAAACAAGGACTAACATGCACAAGTAGGTGAGGTCTTGATCAACTTCAGTCAACACGTTGAGCTTAAATGTGAGTAGAGGGAAGACTTAGCGAGAAATATGAACGAGACTACTATGTGCATCAAGCCTTCCAGTAGCTCGGAGAGGAAAAACTCAATACTCAAGAGAAATATTGAGATCAAGCTTCAGACACTGAAATATGGTGCAAGAAACACAGTTACAACAATAGGATGATCAAACCTTCATCACCCTGCAACTGCAACAACTCGACTGGATCTTCCATGCCTGAGCCATCTAATGTAAGAGGGAAAATAAAACACAGGAAACTGATTAAAACTAGCCGTGATTCCACTGTGATCAAACCTACATCACAACAACATAACTACCCTCGACTGGATCATCCATGCCCGAGTGCTCTAACACAACTGTTATAGAGAAATGGAAAGGAAGCTGAATTTCATTAAACAAGAAGTCTCAAATACAAATACATAACTAGAAGAACCAAAGCTTCATCAAAACTTTACAATGCGGGAGCCTAGTTCAACCATCGACCATAAAAAAATATCAAAATGACTCCTATATACTCAGAAAAATTCGCCACTGGCAGCAAAGGTGTGCCCAAGTCTTTGCATTCAAGGCTTTATGTCTGCTTGTTCTCTGGCAGACTACGCATGTAATCTTCTGTCAGACATGAGGTTCTGTCAGACGTAATCATTTTGCAGGAACCTGTAGAAGAATCGACTTGCTGACAGTTTGGCCTGGATTTCCATTTATGTGGTAAGACGAGGTTTCAACCACCTCTCTCACTTTCAATTACTACCTTCATCAGGATTGAAAAGCAGCTCAAATCTTCCCTCTTCAGATCAATGGATCAGATCTTCCCTTTTCGAATCGACGACTGAGATCTGCTTCGTGATTCAGGCTTCAGAATTTTCAAACTTCAAACTTTATCTGCCCCAAGCAAATCCTCCGGATCTAGGGATCTGATGACGTGTGGCTATTGGATTTGGACGACCGAGATCCACTTTGGGTCTTCGGGACTTCAGCCACTTCAAGTCTTCGGGCACTTCGGCTCTTTGGGACTTCGGGCACTTCGGGCACTATACTTCATGCAATTTCAGATTTCGAACACCTGCGAACCGCTGAACTAAACTCCACATGGGATCCCTATCGTTGGAATCTGAACTTGCGTGTTTGCTTGATTCGAGTATGGAATGGGTCTCTCTGAAAGGTGCTCTTTGAAATCAAGATTGATACCCGCACAAGAAAAGGATTGGGTCACCCCGCGGCCCTTAGACAACTTTATGTGATAACATTTGGCTCCATAGGGGATGGCATGCTCCCTGCGAGCTGCCAAGAATGTGCAGTTCTAGTGCCTTAGCTGTGGGCTATGGAGTCTAGCTCAAAAATATCACCAAAGAAAACAGGGAAGTATGTACACTACTCTACTTACAAAAAGAAAGAAAACACACATGCTCTAGAAGGAGATTATTTATGTACAAACCTAAGCTAACTGATTTTTACAAAGTGCTAGGTGAAAGAAAACTTCTACCATAGCCACCTAGACTGTCTGTTGATATAACTATATTCTTCACTGCAGATGATCCACAAAAGGTTAGGGAAGTATGATAGCAGAATGAAAACATGGTTTGGAACATTGACTATACCCCCAAATGATGATAAGATGAAAAATTTTGCAGGATCCAATGCTTTGGGAAAACACAACTCCATATGTAACCCCACAGGGTCACAAAATTTATAATCAGGCATGCTCAACCGGTCATAAATTACCTCCTTTCTTTCATTATTACGCACCTGTCGTTTGATGTTCTCAGAGTGTACAGGTGGGTGGAGAACTAATGCAGGTTAGCTAATCCCAGGTAATACCTGCTTGTTTATAGGTTCTGGATAGGAGATAAACTTCCCATTAAACTCCTCCTTTTCTCCTTCATGGCTCTCCCAAGGATCCGATTCATAATGATCATAAACGGGAACTATGGAAAAGCTTTGCTCTTCATCATCTTCACTGGGATATCCATCAAAAGTTGTTTGTTCTTGGTCAGTATCTGACATCACATATTCATTATAAGCAGGGCTTCCAAGGACATCTTCTTCAAGGACCAAAATATCCTCTGCATTTTCCTCATAAGAGTAGCAAGCAAAACCTGCCTCCAATTCCTCTATTCTTGCAGAAAGTGATTTTACCGGATTTATCAAATTCTCTGAGGTATACCCCTCATCCTCACAAATTTAATAAGAATCAGTTATATATTAAACACAATCTTTATATTCCTCACAACAACTATGACATATTAACTCACAGGAATAAAAATTTTGACAATGCATATTAAAAGCTGCCTGAAACTGTTCTAGGGAGGAGATGCTAATAGGGGGAAAGGAGTGAAACCACTCACGAGCATCTCCCTCTAATGAGAACCTGAACATATTTATCAAGACATCCTAATGATGTATTTCCCACTGATGCATGAGTTTATGAAACTCAAGCAGATGCTCAACAGGGCTTTCATCTTTATGTTCTCTAAATCTGGGCAAAAAATCACCCCACTCACCAAAAGTAGGGACAACATTTGGAAAATCAGGAATAGAAGAGAAATTAAAAGGAGCAAACCTCTGAGCCAAAATCTTTTCCATTTCAAAACAATGGAGTCTCCATGGTGAAAGATGTGCAGTCTGAAAGTGTCTGGTCTTTGTTCACCATCAAAGAATATATCTGGTCATTATCGTTCTCCCAGAGAGGTTTTCAATCAGGAACAACATCAAAAATCCTTCTTGAGAAAGCTTTTCATTCTGATAATATTCTCTGGGCCAGCTTCAGGTGTAGCTAGAGGTAGCTGCAGAGTGGACCTCGTGCATTTGCATTTTAGAGGCACAATTGAAACAGTGGAGTCAAAACAGTGGGATCACCACAGTGGAGTCGCCATGTGCAAGTTACAATCTTTGATGTATTGAGTTCTGATGCATCTTCAGAATCAATAATCTTTGTCATTCAATCCCATGGAAATGTCTTCAATTCGTTCCCCGATAGCGGCGCTATAAATTTTAGCACTAGAAGTCACCTTTATATTGCATTGGAGGTAAGCCCAGTACCCATCAAAGTTTTATATGTCACAGGTTGGTTTTAAAGAGGTCGAATGGGCACAGACTCAAGACAATATCGTTTTAACTCAAAAAACATGGACCAACATGCACAAGTAGCTGAGGTCTTGATAAAATTCAGTCAACACATTGAGCTTAGATGTGAGCAGAGGGAATACTTAGCGAGAAAGATGAATGAGACTACTATGGGCATCAAGCCTTCCAGCAACTTGGAGAGGAAAAACTCAATACTCAAGAGTAATCTTGAGATCAAGTTTCAGACACTGAAATATGGTGCAAGCAACACAGTTACAATAGCAGGATGATCAAACCTTCATCACCCTGCAACTGCAACAACTCGACTGGATCTTCCATGCCCAAGCTATCCAATGTAAGAGGGAAAAGACAACACAGGAAAATGATTAAAATTGGTTGCGATGCCACTATGATCAAATCTACATCACAATAACATAACTACCCTTGACTGGATCATCCATGCCTGAGTGTCCTAACACAACTATTACAGAGAAATGGAAAGGAAGCTAACTTTCATTAAACGAGAAGTCTCAAATACAGATACATAACTAGAAGAACCAAAGCTTCATCAAAACTTTACAATGCGGTATCCTAGCTCAACCATCGACCATAACAAAATATCAAAATGATTCCTATATACTCAGAACAATTCACCACTGCCAGTAGAGGCGTACCCGAGTCTTTGTATTCAAGGATTTACGTCTGCATGTTCTCTGGCAGACTGCGCATGTAGTCTTCTATCAGACGTGAGGTTCTATCAGACGCAATTGTTTTGTAGGAACTTGCAGAAGAACCGACTTGCTGACAATTCGTCCTGGCTTTCCATTTATGTGGTGAGACGAGGTTTCAACCACCTCTCTCACTTTCAATTACTACCTGCATTGGGATTGAAACGCAACTCAGATATTCCCTCTTCAGATCAATGGATCATATCTTCCCTTTTCGAATCAATGACCGATATCTTCTTCGCGATTCGGGCTTCAGAGTTTTCAAACTTCAAACTTTATTTGTCCCAAGAAAATCCTCCAGAGCTAGGGATCCGATGACATGTGGCTCTTGGATTTGGACGATCGAGATCCACTTCGGCCACTTCGGGACTTCAGGCACTTTAGTGCTTCTGGACTTCGGTCACTTCTGGCGCTTCGGGCGCTATACTTATGTAATTTTAGATTTTGAACACCCGTGAACCACCGACTTGAACTCCACATGGGATCCCTGCCATTGGAAGTTGAACTCGCTTGTTTACTTGATTCGAGTCTGGAATGGGTCGCTCTGAAAGGTGTGCTTTGAAATCGACATTGATACCTGTGCAAGAAAAGGATTGGGTTGCCCTACAACCCTTAGACAACTTTACGTGATAACAGCAGGGAAGCACTATTAGTGATGGGTTCAACAGTTTTGTTGTTCCTAAGGTTGGAGCTAAAAAAGAAAAAAATTCTACAATCTTTGGAGAAAATACTATGCTATGGAATCAAAGACTAGGACATATTGGGGAGAAGGGCCTTTGAGTATTACATGGTAAATATATGGTTGAAGGTATGTCCAATTGATCTCTATATTTTGATATCTATGAACATTACTTATATGGGAAGAAAAATCATGTAAGATTCTCCTTGGGTGCTATGAGGGAAGAGGGAAGTTTACAGTTGGTGCACAATGATGTGTATAGACCTTTTTTAGTTCCATCACTAGAAAAATATGTGTACTATGTCTCATTTGTAGATGAATTATTGAGGAATACATGGATTTATTTCCTCAGGAATAAATCTGAAGTCTTTGAAAAATTCAAAGAGTTTAATGATCTTGTGGAGAATCAGATGGAGAAAATAATTATGTTATTGAGGATGGATAATGGTGTAGAATTTTGTGGAAGTGAATTCGAGGAATTCTGTAAGAAGTGCGGTATAGAAAGGCATAAGACTACTCCATACACACCTAAACATAATGGAATCATAGAAAGGATGAATAATATGATGATGGAAAAAGAAATATCATTCTTACTGGTTTCAGGGTAAGATATGAATTCTGGGTAGAGGCAGTGGGTATTGCATGTTACCCCTTCAATTGATTGCCCTCATCAACATTAGATGAAAAGACTCCACATGAGTTATGGATTGGTAAGAAACCCTCTCTTACACATCTTAGGGTATTTGGATGTGATTCCTATGTTCATGTTCCAAAGGAAAATTGGAGTAAGCTGGATAAAAAAGATGAAAAGTGTATTGTTATTCGCTATAAAGATAGTCTGAAAGGTTATAATCTTTGGAACCTAGAATATAAGAAGGTAGTGTAAAGTCAAGATGTGGTGTTTAAAGAAATAAAAGATGTTATCAAACATGAATTCCTACCAAGGGAGGAAGAACCATAGAAAATAGAATTTGAATTGAAGGATAATGAATCAGACTCTATGGAAGAATAAGAATCGAAAGAAGAATAAGATCCTCATACTCCAGTATTGAGGAGATCGGTTCGAGAAAGAAGGAAATTGAAAAGGTATATTCCACCTGATTTTTGTTCAACATATTCTTTTTTTATTACTGATGATTAACCTATAATTTTTAAGGAAGTAGTGTATTCAGAGGATGGAAAACTCTGGAAAAAGGCCATGGTTGAAGAAATGACAGCCTTGGAAAAGAACGAGGCTTTGGATCTAATGGAGTTGTCATCTGGAAGAAATATCATTGGAAGCAAATGGGTGTTTAAGAAGAAGTTGAATGCAGAAGGAAAAGTCGAGAAATACAAATCTTTGTTAGTAGAAAAAGGTTATTCCTAGGTAGAGGGAATTGGTTTTGGTGAAATTTTTTCTCATGTTGCCTAGCTAACTTTTGTTAGATTTATTTTATCTGTTGCTACTGCTTATGATTTTGAATTAGAAAAAATGGATGTGAAGACAAAATTCCTACATGGGGATATAGAAGAAGAAATCTACATGAAGCATTCATAAGGATTTGTTGTGAAGGGAAAGAAATAGCTAGTATGGAGGCTGAAAAAGTCCATGTATGGGTTAAACACTACAAGGAAAACACCTTCCAATGGAGGCTTTTGTAGAGGTTTTTAGTGTTACAAAATTTGGAAAATTTTGTAACACTAAAAACCTCCACTACAACTTCTCTATTGACTGCAGAGGTTTTAGCAGATGTTTCATATAACTAAAAACATTTGGGAGGGAAAATGTTGTAGCAGATGTTTTTTATTTATTTTTTATTTTTTTATTCAGTGTTGTTCTTTTCAAAATGCACTGGTGTGGTCTTGACAAACATGCACTAGTGCGTTAATATACAATAAAATCACTAGTGTGTTAATATAATACAAACACCATAGTGCATTAATATAATGCAAACACCCCAGTGCATTAATATAATAAAAATACCCTAGTGTGTTTATAACTATTGTGCACCAGTTCCATTTTTTTGTCGTATGCAGAGCACCGATGCTCTTATAATTTCTATGCACCAGTTTTTCCTTATTTGCGAATGAAGCACTGATGTGTTTTAGGATTTGTATGCCCTAGTTTATTTAAGTTATAGTGAGTATCGGTGCGATCAACTGAGATGTGGTGCGTTTAATATAGTGCGTGCCCTGATACTTGTATAATTAATACATACCGATGTTTGTTTTACCATGGCACTAAAGGGTAGTGAAATTTTGAATATTTGAGGTGAGATGTCAGCGCCATTAATTTTACTAAGCATTAGTGCGTATATTATAGTAAAGGAACCGTTGGCCCTTGACCAAGTGTTGCGAGATCCTTGGTCAAGTTTGACCTATTTTGGGACTTCGACAACCTGTCGAAGACGGAGCACAAGACGAAGCATAGATCGCGGGATATCGACCCCTTTTTGGGTCCTTTTTGGGATTTGTGATTATGTAACGGGTATGGGATGTCGACCCATGGGTTTACCCATGTTTAGGCCTATTTTGTAATGTATAAATAGATGTCTAAGCAATGTAAGGGAGGAGATATACATATCTATGTTATATTGGGATAAGTGCTAAGTAAGGATTGTAAGTGCTTTGTGCATATTGTGTGAGACTTGGAGAGCTGTGTGAAAGTAATTGTAAGAAGGCTTGGTGCTATACCCTAGCTCGAAGAAGGAGGATCTGGTGGAGTGTGTGTAGATCTCCTGTCTTCTGCGGAGTAGGATTTTGAGGCTATGTGCCTGTAAGAAGCTTGACAAAGATAATAAAGAAGAAGAGTTGTTGGATGTAGCCCCAGGGCATGGGTGAACCACGTAAATACTGTGTTATTATGTTTTGTGCGATGTCTTGATGTGTTTATGTTTTTACTTGCTAAGTGCTTTGATATAGTTAGATAGATCTTTTTATGATTTGTGCTAATGATGTATATGGATGTAGATCTTCCCTATGTGAATATGATTAGTGCTTAAATCTACTAGATTTAATCTACCTCTTTATGATAAGTGCTTAGATACATCAGATCTGAGTGAATGATGCGATGCTATGTTTCATCCGCGTAGTAGATAGTGGTTAAATGTTGATGAACTATCAATGCTAAGTGCTCTGTTAAGTATTACAATCATAGATTTGTGTCCAAGCTAAGGTTGCAGGCACCTGAGTCCTGCAACCACCCCTGCCTCTACCTCAGGTGAGACTTTATCTGCTTCACAGGTGTTTTCGAAAGGGCTAGTAGTTAGGGTTTTGTTGGTGCGCTATTGTAGCATTGAACCCTAGGTCTTCCCCTGTGCCAACAAATGGTTCTGTTGCCAGAACCTAAAACTATGATTGCTGGGAACTGAGGAAGAAGAAGCTTTGTGAAAAGATCCAAACTGAAACTGTGGAAGCTCTGTGCATAGATTTGTCTCTCTAGTGCGCAGTATTCTACTTGATTTACAAAAGCTCCGCTTAAGAAAGAAGCCCTATAAGAAGAAAAGAGGTAAGATTTGAAATCTTTGTGCTCTGAGAAAGGTAAAAGTGAGAATTTATGATTAAAAGAGGTAAGATCTACAAGCTCTGTGCTCTGATAAAGGTAAGAATAGTGAAAAATTCTAAATCTGAAATCTTTGTGCTTTGTAGAAGTAAGATAAGTGGAAATTTTTGTTTCAACAGTATGAATCTAGGTATGCTTGATATATTCTGTCCTAGCTTGAAAATTAGGGCACTAATAGATGAAAGAAGGTTTGATATGAGTAGATCTGATAAGAATAGTGAAAGATATATTATACATATGCATAGAAAGAATGTTTGGACTAACAAGTGGATGTAGGATCCTAGAAAGAGATGTTTGCAGGTTAGCTACCATGATTCTAACGCACAGTACAGGAAAGGCTGGGTATCATTTAAAAGAAAGAGAGGATTAACCCTCTGTTATAGTTGTAGAAAACCGAGACATCTTGCTAAGGAATGCCCTGGGAGAAGACTTGGTTGTCTTTGTTGCAAAGCTATGGACCATGAAGTATTGGATTTCCCTAGGATGATTGCTAAGCTTGAAGGAATGAACATGAGACAAGAAAACCCTCAGGTAGGTCCAAACATGGCAGAACCCCAGAAAGAATCAGAGAAAGTATTGCTACAGATGAAAGAAATCCTGAATGATCACCGACATATCAGTTTATCAAAGGTCTTTAAAGAAAAAGAATGCCTTGAAGTAAGAATATGAGACTTTGACATTGATTGTGTTCTAGATGAGGAAACACAGGTGAATAACATGACAAAAAGGACTTGGGAACTTTTAGGGAAGCCTGCTATGACTCCTTCATTGGGAGGAATAGGGTTATTTAGAGGAAAGTTGATAAACCTATGTGGAAAGCTCACCCGGATACCTATGAATGCTAATGGAAATTCAACTGAGGAGGAATTTGAAGTTGTTAAATTTATTGAGGACAATGCTCCATTTACTATGTTACTCGAAAAACCTTGGATTGAAAGATATCAGGCCAAAAGGAAAGAAGAAGAAGAAGTTTTAAAGCAGTAGAAGAAAGAGTTAAAAGAATTCATGACTAGAAGGATCACACACTTAATTGAAGAACAAAAGAATAGATCAAAGCTATTTAACACCAGAGACCCGGATGTCAAAGTTGCAAGAACACTAGACAACCCACAGAAGATTGAAGTACCTATTCTAGATAAAGAAGAAGTATCACCCTCAAATCTTAGGAAATAATCTCAACAACGCGAAGTAACTATGCCAAAAGAAGATAAGAATCATAATGGAAAAAGGCATACTGAGATGAAGCTCATTGGGAAGAAGGCTAGGAAGCTAAGTAAGAAGAGAGCTAAGATCGACAAGTTACAAAAGGTTCCAAAGGGATCTCTGCAGAAGGAAGGTACCACGTGATTTTGAGTACACCATAGTTACTGTGTACCTCTCGAAGGGGATACACGCAGTTCGAACAGACCAGGATAAGATCGCAGCACTAAAGTTTAGCGACTTCAACCTCGGAGATCACAAGGTCTATGATATGCTCGCCCCATATAAGTACCTAACAAGAACTAAAGGGAAAAATTCAAAGATAGTCCCCCAGTCGTGGACTATGAACCTCACGCAGTACACCTTGCTGAATGTCACGAACATCCCACACTTCGGAAGACACCAGGAAGTCAACGCTTGTGTCAAGATGCTACTGTCGTGTTACCATGGTGTCTACTTATGGGTAGATCGCCACATTATAGTTGACCCAACACTGATCCACAAGATCACATGCCTGAGTATGCAAGGACTCGACCCGTAGGACTTTTATCCAAGAAAAGCCATAGATCGCACACTAGCACAGAAGATCAAGGACACCTATGGCGATGTCGAGAAGGGAACAAGAGGATACAAGTTAGCTTCCTTCCAGAGTGGCGCAATGTGCCTCACATGTCAACTAATAGCTAGAAAGTTATTAAGAAAGAACCAACCTATGTAGGTCACTGCCTTTGTCATTGACCTTGCAGGGAAGTGTGCGGAAGGCCTACAAATGAAATGGGCGAAGTACGTAGTTAACCAGTTAGAACTAGATTTCCGAGAAGTAAAAGATCAGGGTTATGAATTTCATTTCAGTTGGCTCCTTGTCTTCATTTCATTTGTTGCCTAGGAGATGCTGAAAGGAGCGACCTTCCCAGACATAGAACCGTTTGAACCGCTTGCTGCGAAGTTCACTACCCTGTGGTATTCAACTGATATGAACAAACATTGGTAGTCAAATGTTGTGTTCCATACATATTACCTCCAGATAAAGCGAGCCATCGAAGCCAAGCCTCGCATGACTTTGAACACCTTACAGAGGTTCCGACCCCTGATGAAGTTCAGCATAGATAGACACTTCACCTACATTACAATGCGAGCAAATGAACATCAAGAGTAGCTCCAGACATATTATAAGCTTATAGAATAAGACCTTGAGGAAATCACTAAGGAATGGTCCGATGACCTCCTTATCCCCGCCAACCTCGTAGAGATGTTCGACCTCGACAACTTGGAGACCGTGCATAAAGAATAAAACACACCTGGACCTAGCAAAATGAAGCAGACTAAAGAGGTTCAAGACCTAAGAAACACCTCAGGGAATATTGCTTCCATGTCACCTAACCGAGGGGGTGGTGACGAAGTAGAAGTTGAACAGAATCCCAACAAAGTAACACTTCCCAGAGACGAGGTTGAACCATTGAAGAAGAGGAAGGTTTCCCCCCCGAAACCTTCTTCCTGGAAGAAGTCAAAAGCCACCATGACCAAGATACAGACTGTCCTCACCTCTGATGATTTTGAGTTCATCATAGAAGCTTTGAATGATGCTTCACTGGAAATAGCAGAAAAACAAGTGGCCAAGAAGGAATAAATATATGATAGGATTGAAGTCGAACTCTGAGGGGTACAACATGCCCTTCAGTCCAATTGTGCAGTCTCCACTGCACCCCTGCCATCAGGACAACCGGAGTTGGGAGATGAGCCAACCCAACTACATTGACTAGCTAATAAAGTCGAAGCTTGCCTTCGTCGAGCACAAGAAGAAACATAAAAAGACAACCAGGCTTTGACGCAAGTGCAAGGAGTACTTGTAGAGCAGCATCGAACTACAGAATGGGAAAATATTTCTCTCCAAGCGAAGTTCGATGAAGAAAAACAACAGATGCAGCAAGGAAAAGAACAGTTGCTCGCAGAGCAACTCGAAGTGAAAGAAGCGGTCAATAGAGCACTTCGCTCTATGACAGTCGTAGAAATAAAGGTAGAGGATCGAGTCACGCAACAAGTGTAGCAGCTCGCAGAAGCTATCCAATAGTTACAACAATGCATAGAAGACTTAGAGCTCCATGCAGTGCCCAAGACTCCACAAGATGTAAGGGATCAAAGAGAAGCAACTGCTAGAAAGGAAGTTGAGCGAATAAATTCCCTTGGTATGGAATGCAAGCAAATCACTGATTGCAGTGTCCAGACCTACGAGCAACTCAATGCGAATCTAGAACTGAAGGCATTGGAGTCGCAGCTCCAAGAGGCGAAGTATCAAGCCAAAAAGATATAGGTGCAGCTGAAGCCCCTGTCAGTTGTGGAAAGAACGAAATTCTTCCAAGAGAAATGCACCACCCAATAGTAGATCCACACTATCTAGAGAAGAGTTATGAAAGTAACTCAAAGGCTCCAACCTATACAAGATAAGGCTTACCAATTGTTCACAGAGGTCGAAGGCCGAGGAGCATAACTGGAATAGGTTGTCATTGCAGTTGAACACCGTCTAGAAGGACCTGTCAATGATGCAATCATCCAAGAGTTCGTTAAACAAGAGGCCATGGCACAACAACAAGTCGAAGAAGCTTAAGCCAAGATTGAGGCTTTCGAAGCAGAACTACCTAGATCAGAGTGACTTAGGACGAGTCACAGGTGAGTGTTGGGGGCTTGTTGGCCCTTGACCAAGTGTTGGGAGATCCTTGGTCAAGTTTGACCTATTTTGGGACTTCGACAGCCTATCAAAGATGGAGCGCAAGATGAAGCAAAGATCGCGGGATCTCGGCCCCTTTTTGGGATTTGAGATTATGTAATGGGTATGGGATGTCGGCCCATGGGTTTACCCATGTTTAGGCCTATTTTGTAATGTATAAATGGATGTCTAGGCAATGTAAGGGAGGAGATATACATATCTGTGTGATATTGGGATACGTGCTAAGTAAGGATTGTAGGTGGTCTGTGCATACTGTGTGATACTTGTATAGTTGCGTGCAAGTAATTGTAAGAAGGCTTGGTGCTATACCCTAGCTCGAAGAAGGAGGATCTGGCAGAGTGCGCGCAGATCTCCTATCTTCTACGGAGTAGGATTTTGAGGCTATGTGCCTGTAAGAAGATTGACAAAGATAATAAAGAAGAAGAGTTGGTGGACGTAGCCCCAGGGTGGGGGTGAACCACATAAATACTGTGTTATTATGCTTTGTGCGATGTCTTTATGTGTTTATGTTTTTACTTGATAAGTGCTTTGATAAAGATAGATAGATTTGTTTACGCTTTGTGCTAATGATGTATATGGATGTAGATCTGACCTATGTGAATATGCTTAGTGGTTGAATCTTCTATATTTAATCTACCTCTTTATGATAAGTGCTTAGATACATCAGATCTGAGTGAATGATGCGATGCTCTGTTTCATTCGCGCAGTAGATAGTGGTTAAATATTGATTAACTATTAGTGCTAAGTGCTTTGTTAAGTATTACAATCACAGATCTATGTCCCAGCTAAAGTTGCAGACACCTGAGTCCTGCAACCACCCCTGCCTCTATCTCGGGTGAGATTCATTTGCTTCGTAGGTGTTGCCGAAAGGGTCAGTAGTTAGGGTTTTGTTGGTGCGATGTTGTAGCGTTGAACCCTGGGTCTGCCCCTGTGCCAACAAGCACCGGTGCATAAATAATATTTATAGCCCTTGTGCATATAATAAAATTAATGCACTGGTTCATACATTATTTTTAGTGGCCCGGTGTATATTTTAAACATGAGAAACGTACAATTTTGAAATGATAAATATTATTGTACATTATATCATTTACAAAATGATGCGTTTTATCAATAGTTCATATTGATGCATTATTATAATTAATGTGCACCGGTGCACATGAATCCTCAAAAGATATCGCTTTCGATATTATGGCATGCATTGTCTAGTGAGTTCAAAATAATACAATTCACTGATATGTATATATTTTGATTAATTATATTTTTACAAATTTTCAATTAATCATTTCAAAATCAAATATTTTTTTATAATAATATTGATTTATATTTTTGTTATTGCATTTTGATATAATGATTGCATTAATGCATTATCCAAAGAATTACACCTTTGTTATTTGTAACAATTTAAATCATTCACATTGATTATTTAGGAACACAACATTTTACAATAGTCGACAATGCAATTAAATAAGAAACCCATTTTAGTATGTATGAATAAGAGACCCATTTTCATACAAAAAGGGACAACATAAACATCCATAATAATCAAATTGCAAGCAATATGTAATTCTTACACTTATTGGTAACATGTCCTCATGCAATTGGGGCAATATTTTGAGTACATTAAACAAAATCCCTGATTTTATAGACAAATATTCCAAAACATACAACTTGCAGTAACATTCGATTACATTGATTTTCATTCATTTGTTGAACTTTTGTCATCACTCGAGCTGTGTGCATGCCTCATTTATTCATCATTTGTAGGTGATATTTTACTTTTGTTTTATAACATAATGTTTTCTTGATCAACTTGAAGCTAGAAAACGACGTCGCAATAAAACAACTAGGCAATAAGAAGCAATAATAACTATAGGCAATAAGCTAGAAACAAGCATTGTAATAAGCTAGAAGCAATAAGCCAATGTAAGCTAGCTAGTCTAAATTTTAGAAAGCAACAAGCGATAACAAGCTAAAACTAAGTAGTTCGGTCACTACACTAAGGGATAGCCTTATTACATATATAATAATCGGAGAGCTCCCTTCCAATCCAATGTGATAGATTTCATTATATAGCTTCGCTGTATAGACACCGCTTCCTCTCCCATACGGTCGAGCCAGATTTCATCCATCACAGTGAATTGTGTGCAGTAATTGTGAATCAGATATTGCATTCAGCTTACTAGTCAAGTGTGGCAGGTCTAAATTGCTACAATCCAACCTGATGCCTACCAGGTTCTCGGATTCCGAACATAGGTCCCCTTTATGTTCTGCCCCTTCATCTTCCAACTACAAACATACCTTAGCACCAAGTCTTTCATAAACCATACACATTATTTCGAAGCCATGATTCATGTATTCTCTTAAAATCTCCTCTGTTGGTTTCATTTCATACTTTGTTTCCTACATGTTTAATACACAATGACAAAGCATAGTGGACATAATCAATATCAAGTTCTCTTGTTTTTTCATTAATTCTAAAACAAGGGAAGTTAAACAACATAGCTACTTACAAATTGTTAATTAAACTTTCATACTTCAACATATACTCACAACCCATACTTAACCCAATGTTTATCAATTCATGGGTTGTCTCCTCTTTGTATTATAACACCTAGTAGACATCCATGGACAAGTGTAAATTAAATATTTAAATATAAAGATCACAAAAATCATGAAATCTTAAGAAAGGCCAAAAAATCAAATACACACAAATTTTGCTATTAACCCTTTTATTCGTCCATGTACTGTCTTATGTGTTGAATGGATTCTATTTTTTTTTCTTTTCTGCAACAAAACAATTGAAAATTAGTATTTCATGCGATAATTAAATTTAATGTACATAAAAGAATAAAAAAATGATTACAAACATCTAATGCACATTGTAGTTGAGATGGATCCTCTTGCGACACAATTATGTTTATTTCTTTTATCATCTTCTTCTACACTTTTTTGGACATCCCTACTGTAACGACATGCTCTATTGAGCACACTTTTATTGACTTATTCTTTGAGGACACTTACATGCAAGTGATCGGGTTATGTTACATTGTGATTTTGTTTCAATTATGGATTATACATGATGATGATGATGTGTCGTGACTTATTATTATTTGATGTATATATATTGATAGATGCTATTGATGAGTTTTCCTGAGTGTGCATGACACATGATAGGTTGTGGATATTTATGTGTAATATTCCAGATATAAAAAAGTATGCAAAACAAAAATAAATATATAGAAATGGCAGATGAAAAACAATATAACCAGAACAACACCACAATAATACCAAAATGATACCAGAAAGAGAACTTTGATTACTGAGAGAAATGTTCACTTACCTCTTCGAGGGGGAAATCTCTAGTAGAGTAGAGCTCTATTACAATAATATCCAAGAAAAAAGTTCTCATATCCTCGACTCCTATTTATACTAAATATGTCTATCAAAAGAACCATCTAGAAGAAGATCCTTCTAGAAGCAAAAGCTTCTATTAGGTCTTCTTACACTGGACTTATTCTTCCTTATTGATAGGCCTTATTAATATTGACCTTTATTACATGGAAATATATTATTCTACCTATGTGAGGGGTTAGGTCCCTAACATGTCCTCCCCCTTAAAAAAAGCCTTGTCCTCAAGGCTTGAGATGGGGAAATTGATGCAGAATGGTAGCTAGTTCCCAAGTGGCATCTGCTGGAGTTGTATCTTTCCACTGGACTAACACTTCCTTGATGGTTTGCTGACGCAGATGACGCTCACGGTGGTCCAAAACTACTTGTGGATCTATCCAAATGGAGCCTTATTCATCCAACTCAGGAAGGTTGGTTTGAGTTTGGCACTTAGTTCCAATCACCTTCTTTAAGCAGAAAACATGAAAAACAGGATGGAGCTTAGAATGTCTGGGAAAAGATAACTGATAGGCTACCTATCCCACATGCTTGAGAACGATATAAGGACCATAAATTTGGGCGCCAGTTTCTGACAATGTTCATCCTTGAGGGAATTTTTCTTGTAGGGTTGCACTCGAAGAAACACCTGATTTCCTTCTACAAATTGACATTCAGAGCGACCTTGATTTTCTTGTTGCTTCATGCGATTCTGGGCCATGACCAAATTCTCTTTGAGGGTATGAAGAATAGCCTCTCGAACTATAAGCATTTGGTCAACCGCTTGGACCTTCGAGTCACCTGGAAAATATGAGAGAACTAAAGGTGGATTTTGTCCATATACCTCTTCAAAAGGAGTCATGCAGGTAGATGTATGGTATGAAGTGTTGTACCACCATTCATCTAGTGGTAACCATTGAGCCCACTGATTTTTCCTTTCTGATGCAAAACACCTAAAATATGTTTCCAAACAGTTGTTGACAATTTCAGTTTGACCATCTATTACACATTATTTTCGTCATCCCTATGATCGTTAATGATGTAAACCTATCTGTTGCTTTCACAGGGGTCAGTGGCCTGAGTTCCTAAAGAGAGAAGAGAGAAGAACTTCTCCTGAGAAAAGAAGTTGCTTTTTCCTATGTAAAAACCTTATAAAAAGGGAAGTTCGCAGGATGCGAGAATGACCCATTCTCGCAGGTTGCACTATAGCTAGGGTGCGAGGTGTTCGCAGGTTGCTCTATAGCTAGGGTGCGAGAATTTCAGCACGTGGGAAAAATGAGCGTTTTCTCGAATCTTCTAGAAGGAGAAACTTCTATGGTGAGGTGGCATCTGAATGGTTTGGATCTTACTCGCTTTCATGATTTAGTGGGATCATCCTAACCTCCTCACCTTATCCTCTTCAACGTATAAAAGGAGAGGAGTTCTCATGGAGAAAGTTAGCTTGAGCTTGGGTTAGCTTTGGTTGGCTTGGAATTATTAGCTTGGTTAGAGTGGCTTTGAGATTTGCTTTGTCAAGATAGATTGTGAGTAGCTATCAGATCTATGGTCTCAGAATCCTTGGAGCAAGAAGTGTGTGAGGAACGAAGGACAATTGGAAGGGACCTTACGACATCAAGGCAAAGGTTGTAATCTCTCTTTTACATTTAATATGATACAGTAATATGTCTCTTTCCCATAAAGCTAATGTCACTTTATTGTATAACTCCTTGATCATATACATAGATTAACTGTTGAATATATTGAGTTGTCTTCACTTCGATTGGTTTGTATTGTTGTGGTCTTGACGGCACAAGAGCATTGGAGCGAAGCTGGAACAACAAAGGCCCAAGGAAGCGATCATAAGGTATGTTCATGATTCTTGCCTCCTAGTTCATTCAATAGTTGAAATCTAGGGAAAGAGTATTATTCCGTCTTGCTTTGTTCTAGATCCGGGTGGATCTAGGGAGATCGGTTTGTGTCCACACTTACAGATTTATCCAATAACACCATCAGTCTGGGGATGATAAGCTGTGCTGAGATGCAATTGGGTGCCTTGTAGCTTGAATAGTTCTTGCCAAAAAATGCTTGTGAAAGTTGGGTTGCAATTAGAGACAATAGAATGTGGCATGCCATGAAGCTTGAAGACCTGATCCATGAAAAGTTGAACAACAATGGATGTTGTAAATGGGTGTTGAAGATCACAGAAATAAGAATACTTGGAAAGACGATCAAATACCACCATGATGACTGATTTATTTTCTGATTTAGGTAAGCCTACGATAAAATCCATAGAGATATCTCACCAAATAGCAGGTGGAATCGGAATTGGTTGTAGTGTGTTAGGAGATTTGACTATTTCACCCTTGTTTCATTGACACACATCACATTTAACCACAAAATTACAAACGTCCTATTTCATACCATCCCAGAAAAAAAGAATGTTTGACCCTGTCATAGGTTTTGGTAAACCCGGAGTGCCCAACTGTAGGTGTATCATGAAGCTCAGAAAGTACCGTGGATTTAAGTTTTGACTATTTTGATTTGTGTTGGTTGTGTTACTTAGTGGACCTTAGGTCGAGTCAGTGTTAATGGCATCAAATCCTGAGAGTACCAATGGAGGAACCCCTTCTCCTGGGGAACCTTATACCTTTCTTTCATTTGGAAACTTTGGTCCTCCGTACATTGCCACACTGAGTCTTCCGAGACTCACCATTGGATTACCGGTTTGGTTGTTCCCCACTCCAGTGATCTTGAATCCTCCCAATGTTTCAACTACACCTAATACTTTAGATGTCAGTACACCACCCACACATCAACCTCATGTCGATTTTTCACCTTCTTCACCCATTAAGTCTCCTTCCCTTTCTCCTTCTTCACCTAGTGAAATCTCTAAAGCAAGTAGCCAGGTTGATAAGAAGAAGAAGAAACAGAAAGAGAAGAAGAAAAAGAGCCCGAAAAGGACCAAGGCTCCAACAACATCAAATGTTGGATCCAAGCAACCAACTAATGTTAATAGTACTGGGAGTGTTGACAAGGTCAACAAGATTAAAATAAAGTATCTAAAACCCAAATTCCCTTGCAGTCTTTGTAAGGGTGACCACTTTCTAAGGGATTGCCCTGGTATTCCCAAGGTCTTAGAAATGTGGTCCTCAGCGTCATCGGGATTTTCTAGACATGTTGGTGATGCCTCGTCAACTAGTGACGTTCAGGTTGGTAAGAAGAAGACAACTGTCAAATTCCCTTGTATGTTATGCAAAGGTGATCATTATTCTCACCTTTGTCCTTGCATGGACAAGGCTTCTTCTCTTTTGGAAAAACTTCAACTTCCAAAAAGTTATCGTAAGATTTCCCCCAACCCATCGTTAGTTGATGGACTGGTCAATATGGTTCCATCCCCGATCAGTTCGATTGATCAGGTGGTCAATCTAGTTTCCTCCTTGATTGAACCACAAACCCAAGTAGCTGATCCAGTTCGGTCATCGATCAACCCTACTCTTCATCAAAAGAGTGTAACCCAAATAGTCGATCTGTTTTCATCCTTGGTTGACCCTACTCTCTTGTTAGAGAGTGACACCAAGGCGATCGATCCATTTCCACCCGTTGAACCCATTCTCCCCTTGGAGAATGAAACCCAAGTGGTCGATCTGGTTTTGTCATTCGTCAATCCCACTCCTCCTTTGACGAGTGCCAAAGTGGCTGATTTAGTCCCTTCCTCGGTCAATCCCACCCTTCATCCAAAGAGTGCCAAAGTGATTGCTCCGGTTACATCATCGGTCATTCCTACTCTTCCTCTGAAGAGTGCCAACGTGGTCGATCCGATCCCATCATTGGTCAATGTTAGTCTCCCTCTAGAGAGTAAACTCAATATTGCCCACGTTTTTCTTGTTGATACAGAATCTACTGTGCTAGGGGGAATTCCTCATTCTCCCGCGAAACCCCCTCCAAGTAATGAGGCCATCCTTTTTGATTGGGGTGTGCTAACCAGACCTCGTCTTTCCTCTCACATTCCTTTCCAGATTAAGGTACAGGTCTATGGTCGGGACATTCCTCAAACGTTGATGGATGAAGGTGTGTTCGTTAGTATTTTGTCCTCTATTGCTTGGCACGCTTTGGGTTGTCCTCAGATTGCACCGGTTACACAGAATCTGTTAGCTTTTAACAAAAGAACTAGTCAACCTTTAGGGACCCTTCCTCAGTTTCCCATAACTTTGGGAGGGAAAACTATTTTTATTGATGTCATGGTAGTCCAAGACCCCTTGGATTTCACTTTACTCCTTGGGTGGGATTATGTCTATTCCATGAAAGCTATTGTGTCCACTCTTTTTCGTGTGATATCTTTCCTACATGATGGAAGAATGGTGACTATTAATCAACTTTCATTCATCGGTCCTGACTGGATTACCTCCCTAAATGGTTCTTATATGCAGACAATATCACCCCCGCCACATGTTAATTATGTGGCATCGTCTCCCATGCCTTCGAATTCCGATGATTTGGATCCGGTAGTTGACATGGTGATATCTTCGGTAGGGTTATTGGAGCCTGATCTCCTTACCCCTATTGCAGCCCTTGACATGTGTTCCTTCCAGAGTGATTTTCTTCCATCCAGTGAAGATCTCTTGGAAGCCATGACCAAGTTTTATCCCTTGACATGGTGTCCTTCCATAGCCTTATTCTCTTGGAAGCCATGATTAAGAAGATTCTACGAGCATAGTTTCTCTTCTCTGTAGCAATCTTGTTAAAAAATGAAACAGAGGTCACGAGAATAGTTTCTCTTATTTGTAGCAAGCTCGTTAAAAAATGAAACAAAGGTCACGAGCATAGTTTTCCTCTCTGTAGCAAGCTCATTAAAAAATGAAACAACAATCTGGGGATTGAACCCAGAGTTGTGAGCATAGTTCCTTTCCTGTGTCAAGCTCATTAAAAAATGAAACAATCACCTCTTTTGAACCTTCATTTCATCCACCCTTATCCTTTTTCTCCATCTAGTAGAGAAATTGGCAACAACCTCAAAGTCAGTGAATGAATTGAAGCTTGGAGGGCATGTATCCAGCCTTTGATGATCATTCTAGAGTTAAGCCACTAGCTTTCAAGCTAGGGGCATACCGAGCTTAGTCTTTTTTCTTTCTTGTGCTCGTAAATACATGAGAATGCATTCGAGTAAACTTTTATCTCTTTTTCGGACCTGCATGGATAAACGAAAAAGGAACCCCCTGAAGTCATCTTTAAGCTCTTTTCAAACTCTCTAAACATGAAAAGATTGCTGAGTGATCATGCTTCCTTTCCCACTCGTTAAAAGGTTTGAAAGGGCATCTTCCGAGTGATAATTTATCTCTTTTTCGGCCTCGCGAGACTAACATTACGAAAAAGGACAACATTGGAGTCGTCTTTAAGTTGTTTTCAGACTCTTTAAATATGAAAAACCACTGAGTTTACCTTCTTTGGACTCGTTAAACAATCATACATTGAAGGGCCCATACGAGACCAAACCCTTACTTCTTCTAGTTCGTTAAACAAAGGAAGAGGGACTTACCAAAGGTGAATCATATCGAGCATGTGTTACCCTCCTCAAGCTCGTTAAATTAAAAAGAGGTACTCATCTATCTAGATGGGGGAAAAATTGAAAGAAGCAAGCCAAGCAGTTTTTTGAGAACACTACCAGTAGCTCTTATGGTCACCCTTGAACACGACACTTTGTCTTTGCACGCATTTTAAACCGCTGAACCTCTGCACTAAGAAAATCCTCTGAGTTTCTCTTACTCCTTTGGGTCACCCGATGAAAGTCACCGTATCCACTGCATTATCGTGTTTTGGTCCATGTCAAGTTTCTGCTGTTGTGCCTCAGTGTTCAAGGGAAGTATCTGCCTTGAGATTCAACCATCACAGATATCTTGTTTCAATACCTGTATCATTCCATGTTCATTTGATCTACCAATTATATCTCTGTGTCAGTTCCATGTCATTTATGGGGGATTTCCCTCCTTCGACGAGTCTCTTCATGTTGACTTCAACATATTATCCAAGAGCTAGACTTAGAAACTAGTTAGTACCTTGGGACCTGCATGCCTCAATGGAAAACCTCCTTATGTCCGACAGTGGGTTTACATAATTGACCTCTGATTGGATGATTCCACAGATGTTCGACTTCAGCTCATTCATTTGCATTCGTTGGAATGTACTAGAGTACCTTGGGAATCATTAACATCAATGGTGATCTCCCTCACGCTTATTAACGATTTACATCATTGACCGGTAATCAAGTGGTTTCTGCCATGTTCGACATCAAGACATCTATTCACATGGTTAGATTCGTACTACATCAGAATCAGTAAGAAGACCCTGGGTTGAGTTTTCACTCTTATGTATACTTTGCCCAGGTTGCGAAGGAGTTCTTTTGAACTATGACACATATACTATTACATAGATCCACTTTGTATTAGCCGTGGCTATGTCTTGTCATTTCATAGATCCACTGTGTATTCTTCATGGCTACAATCACTTAAGGTCATAGGAGTATAGATCCACATTGTATCTTCAGTGGCTATACCTTTTATCAATATAATTATGGATCCGCAATGTATTTTATGGTGGTCGTACCTAAAAAGTCTTTATCACTCAAGCATAGGTATGCCTGCCTTGGGTTTGAAACATGTCATAATATTTGTTTGATGGTTGTGTACAACTTTTTCTAGTTTCTCTGCATCCATAACCTTGCTTGAAAAAGTCTACAAAGTACTTCAGTCATCATCGTCTTCTAACTTTGTACTTTGGGAGGAAATCTGTTACACATCAAAATTACTCACTTTAATAGTGTCGCAAGTGTCGTCATTACCAGTGTTGTAAGTGTTGCATCCTAACCACAAGTGTTACAAGTGTCACAAACATCATACTGCCATATTTCCTATGTCGTGCCTCTAACGACATCATAAAGATGCTTAATACACCTCAAAGGCTAGTTTGGAAGAAGAGAAATCACTTGACAAGAAGTACAAGCCTTTTGCCATTGGAAAAACCACTCAAAAATGAATTTTGGAGAGGAGCGCTCCCCTACCCACTGTCAGGGAGTGCTGGCACTCCCTAAGCCTCTTTGGGGGAGTGTTTGAGTGCCCTATGCACCCTTTTGGAGGAGCGCTACCCTTTTCTGAGCAAATTTTGGGTTTGTTGAGGCAAATCAGGGAAGAATCCCTCAATTCCTGAAGGTGGTTGGATTCAAATAGATGGTCAAGGCATGATCTTAGGGAATATTCTCAACTGAAGGAGAGGAATCCTCAACTTATCCCAAATATCTCTCAAGTGGTTGGACCTCTTCAAGGTTATATAAGGAGGCCTTCTCATGGTGAAAGGTAAATAAAAAAGAGACTAGAGATTGATACCAAAGTTATGATCCTAGAAGTGGTATGAACATAAGAGATTGGAGATGTGACACTTATGATCTCATAATTGAGATGTCATTAGAGCAATCAGTGGAGATTACTTGAGCAAAGGGGTTGGACAAGGAGAACTGGAAGAAGTTGCAACACCTTCATCAAAGGATTGTAAGTATTTTTAGTTGTTCTCATTAATAATCAATGCTTGGCCCGTTTCTTTCAAATTTATGTTCATTCCACATGAGTTTGTATGTAGTAGATGGATCTATATTTGAGATAATATCAATAGAGTAGGAAGCCTTTTGTACCTTTGTTTGTTTTAAAGGACCTATCAGAGAGCTCAGGATCAAAGCTCATCCTGGACTTTGCAGGGACAAATGTCGTTAATAAGGTACATATCTTTCTTCTTCTCCTTCGTATGTTAGATTGATTAGATCTAAAAGGATGTCAGTGTCCATGTTAAGCACTTTTCTGTCTTGGCCTTAGGAGTCTAGAGACCAAGAGGGAATCCACTTGTTCGCAGGGGGATTCACCTACAACAAATACAAATGACCTTTGTATCGAAGCTCATCATTGAGCCAAGAGTACCCTAGGGAAACTGGAGAATTGGACTACAGATGTTGTATCAGATGCGGATTTTTGGGATCATGTAGCCATTCTTGGCAAACAGCTTGGAGCCAATCTGGTACAATGAAGGAGAGAGAGAAAAGGGACCCTTCATCTTCATATTTTGTGGAAAGTGCATCATCAACCACATTGTCTTTGCCTTTCTTGTAAATGATCCCATAATCATATCCAAAGAGATTAGTCACCCATTTTTGTTTCTCTTGGGAGGAAAGGTGTTGTTCTAAAAAATACTTGAGGCTTTGATGATTTGTCTTAATTTGTAAGTGTTGCCCCAATAGATAGGGGTGCCAAATATCCACAGCATGCAGAATAACCAACATTTCCTTTTCATAGATTGATTTTCCCAAACTGCGCTCAGACAATTATTTGCTGGTAAAGGCCAAAGGGAAACCCTCTTGCATAAGGACAATGATAATTCCTTTCCCAGAAGAATTCATTCCATGACAAAGGTCTTTGTGAAATTAGGAAGGGTCAGGACTGGAGTGGTCCACATGGCCATCTTCGAGGTTTGAAAATCCTGAGAAGCTATTGGATTCCAAGTGAAAGAATCATTTTTAAGGAGTGTAGTGAGAGGTGCCGCAATCTTTCCATAATTATTAACAAACTTGCGATAATAACCTATTAAACCCATAAATCCACGCAATCTCTTGAGAGTCTTTGGTTGATGCCAATCTTGCATAGATTCAATATTTTTAGGATCCACCCTGACGCCGACTTTGCCAACAAGATGACTCAAGTACTCGACTTTCGAGGCACCAAAAGCACAATTAGATTGTTTGAGGAAACATTGGTGCTGAGAGAGTATATGGAGAACTCGATCCACATGAGAAAGATGGGTTTTATAGGTTTTACTATAGATGAGAATATCATCAAAGAAAACTAAGACAAAATGATGGAGAAAAGGACGAAAGACATGATTCATGAGGCTTTGGAAAGTGGAGGGAGAATTACACAAGACAAAGGACATGACCAAAAACTCATAGTGGCCCTCATGAGTTCTAAATGCAATCTTAGGAATGTCTTCCTCTTTCATATAGATATGGTTGTAGCTAGAACGAAGATCAACTTTAGTAAAGAACTGGGAAGCACTCAATTCATCCAAGAGGTCATCAATGACAGGAATGGGAAATTTGTCTTTAATGGTGAGTTTGTTGAGGGCACAAAAGTCAGGACACTTGCGCCAAGAACTTTCTTTATTAAGAGCTATGACCATAGGTGAAGAGTAGGGGCTCATACTAGGGCGGATAACACCTGCGTTGAGTAGGTCTTGAACAATTTTCTCAATTTCATTTTTTTGGGAAAAGGGATGACGATAGGAACGGATATTGGGAGGAAGGATTTCTAGGACAAGGGGAATGGAATGATCATGAACAACACGAAAAGGAGGAAGTCCATGGGGAGTGGAAAAAACCGTCTGATGTTTAGATAGGATGGATTGGAGGTCCTGTGGCACAGTGGGTGTCTCAATTGCTTGTATGGCATGGAGTTGGGAAATAATGCCAGAATGACCTTTTGTTAGCATATTTTCCATGCAATGGGAACTAATGATCTCTAGGGAATCAATGGTGATTCCTTGGAACTTATATTGTTTTCCCTCCTGGTCGAATTGCATGGTTAATTCCTTAAAATCCATGAGAATGGGACCCAAAGTCCTTATCCATTCTACACCCAACACAATGTCATAACTGCCCATTGTTGGAAGATTGGTTGTTGTCATTAATGTGAACCCTAGTCATTGGTTTTGGATCGCAATATTGACGAAGGTATTTGGACATGAAGGACAATGCACATGCATATACAACACCCATGGATGGATAGTATACATCATGTTGTTTCCGGTGGTAGGTGGCACATCCCGTGGATCCTCATGGTTGAGGAGAAATGAATTTTTGAAGATGACAATGTGAATTGAAGAAGGAAGTACAGGTCGGTTCTGAAGATAATTAAAGAAAAGAATTACAAAATAAGAAAGTTTCAGGTCGGCCCTAATGTTAAAAGGAAGTGACATAAAGGGTATAAATACATCTCATTAAACATTAATTTTTCAACACACACAATTTTGTTAATGAGCAAGGAGATATAATTCGAATTTCAGAGGAAATCTGAAGTAAAGAAGGCCAGATTTCAAGGGAGGATGAAGTCTTTTGGTGATGTGTTCTAAGGTATGTTATTTACAGGTCATGTTACCATTTTCACTATAAAGTTTTTTCTAGAACTATTGATATGGTGAAATTGGTATGGTATTGAGAAGACATATCTAGGTACATGTGGTAAAAATGTCAGCTCTTTATTCGCTATAATTTTGGAGATACACTCTGTGGAAGATAGGGTTTTTGACTAGTCTTGAAGCTAGTCATAAACATGTGTTCCGGGTAAAACAATCATGATGTCTTCATAGAGAATCCAAATGAAGTGAGATCAATTGAATTGGAAAGAGTACGGGTTGTAGTTTCCTTTGTAAACATTTCAGAATATGATGTTAAAAATTGAGCGTGGGGCATGCTTTACAAGTTCACTCTCTTGAATAAACCATAATTGAATAAGGTCTACCATTTTCTCTATAAATCCTTTTCTGGGAGGATTCAAGGAGTGAAACTTGGAGGAGTTTCAGAGAATACATTGAGTAATATTATATATAGGATCAGAGTATTCCAAGAAGTGAAGAACCGCAGAAGTTGAAGAAGTCTCAAGAAGGATTATCAGGTTCTATGTGATGGTTGGTTGATGGTGATAATTTAATGTAAAGTTTTATTATCTCTCATATATTCTTGGGTGGAAGGAAGGGGAAAGGATGGAGAGTTCAAATCTCTCTTGATATTGGAGGATTGTATATTCCTTTTGGAGGTTTATCCCTCCCTTTATATTTGGAAGATGTAGCTACCTTTGGAATTCATTACTTCCCTTGAACAATAACTATTGATTATTTCTCATATATTGTGCATGGTGTATTGTGGATTAAATCTTATACTATTTTTCATTGCTCATTGGATATAATTGAATGGTTTAAGTATAAGTTGAAAAAGTTTTTAAATTGTACTAGATACTGATTCACCCCCCTCTCAGTATCAACAATTGGTATTAGAGCAAGTTGCCTTCAGAACAATTTAACCACTGGAAGGAAAATCCTGAGCAGAAATGGATGACCATGAACACATTTCAAATGGGATTCAATGATTTGATGGAAGAAATTATGCATACTGGAGTGATAGAGTGAAAACTTACCTAACATATTTGGGAGTAGACATTTGGTACTCAGTTGT
>JASDQU010308953.1:30223-43836 GCA_032191745.1 Picea mariana | reverse complement strand
AATGGTGAAGAAGGAAAATGGATCTCTCTTATTCTTGGTAAGGTTACGCAGCCAAAATTATTGTGGACTATGTTTTACTTGTGAGAGTTGGGATACTAAGCTTGGAGAAAGAGTGGAAGCTCTTCCTTGCAGAGCAAGCTTGGAGCTATGGTTTTTTGTTTCTTGTGTGTGGCCCCTTTGTGGCTCGGGGGGCTAAGGGGGAAGAAGAGTACCCCTAACATTGGCTGGGAGGTACTGATGAGATTTTTGGATTAGCATGCGAAAGGAGATGAGTGCTGCACAAGTTGTCGGTTGAAGATAAACATTATATATCGCTATCTCCGGGTTTTGGTATTACATATTTTAGTAATTTTCAAAAATTCCTTGCTCAAAGAGAAGATGTCGAATGTTGATTGTATTGTATTGAATTCTTTGTAATAAATCCGATTGTTGTTTACGTTGGTATTTATATGGAAATTCATTATCATTTTAGAATATGAACTAGAACTAGGTTAGTTCCTGTCTATGATTTTTCTAAACATATACGCTGAGTTATTGATAAAGAAAGTAGTCAAATTTCTGTATAAAATCCTTCTTAGATTTCTTAATGGCTAAAGTATTCAAGGAGTAACAATTACTCTAAATTTTATTGTCTTCTACAAACTGTGAGAAGTGTGCATTGTAAACTTGGAAATGTGATGAACTTTGACTCTATTCTTCCATTTGATATTTACTATTGAATTCCCAAGAATGTGAATAATTTCAATTTTTAATAAGTGTGTCCAAGTATTGGTTGTACCTTTTCTTTGGTTGCTTGAATATAGATTGAAACAATTATCAAATGTTCGACTGTAGCAACGAATGTTAGCCTATAAATACCTAAACTTAGGATATAAAATTGGTTCTTACCTTGTGTTGCCTACATTTGTATCTATTATGATCACACCTACATTATTACTGACAAAGCAACATTGGTTTAGTTTATTACAGTGGTTCATGTTATAACCCTATATTTCATAGTATCACATGGTGATTAAAATTTATTCCTCTTGTCATATTTCATTGTAAATAATATTTCATTCTGCAAATGATTTACAAAAAGAAAAGAAAAAGAAAAGAAAAAGAAAAAAAAAATGAAAGGATAAAAAAAGAAAAAAATGAAAAGAGGGTACAAAAAATAATAAAAGACAAAATAAAAAAAAGAGAAAAATATAAAACCCCATCAAAAGTAAATTTAGTTTGAATCATACTGTATAATCATGATCAAACTTGTTGAATTTATGTTGATAGGTTAGAGAATAAGTTTGGTCAAACTGTTCAACCTTGGCCAAATTAGCTAGGTTAGAGTAATAATTAATCCAATAGTCTAAGCTGGATTAATATGTTAGATGAATAGGTTAGGAGATAGGTTAATGATTTTGGTTTCAATAAAAGTTGAAAGGAGATGTCAAAATACCCCTTGTTTGATTAAATTTAGGTATTTCTAGCTTAGGAAAATAAACTATGGTGTAAAAGGGAAAAAGTAAGCTTAGCGCTACCCAACACATATTTTTTTATCCTAAGTTACTAACAGAAAATACCTTTTGTCATGTAGTAGGTAATTCCCGCACATGTTGTCTGTGGTGACATCCATCATCACGTAGATCAATGGTCCTCAGCTCATTTCGGAGCCACCTGACCTTTCTGCTTTTAACGATGGAGGGGGGGGGGTCCGAAAAGTGGTTTCCCTCCACATCGGTCCCACCTAATGTGGCGCTCTCATAGAATTTCAGACTCCCCCCTTCGAAATCTGATTACCACCTACCCCCCCCTCCAAAATATTCCCAAACCACCACCCAATACCACTCACCTCACTCCACCACTGTACCCTAGTTCCACCTGCCATATGTCCCATCCTATATACCCGTTGCCCAATTAAAACACTCCCAGTGACCGTTAACCGCCCCGTCACCACCCCACGCCATAAAGGACACCTCCAACACACTGTAAAACCCCGTTTCATCACCTTGTAATGCCATTTTCTGATGCAGACACTGTGGACACCGTGCCAAAACAAGCTTCCAAGCCAACTACCACAACCTCCACCGTCAATAGGCGTATTTTTCCCTGGGTAATCACAGTCCGCCATTAATTTGATTTAAGCTCTATAAATTGTGGCCCCCAAGGCCAAGTCTGCTAATACGTCTGAGAACCTGATCCTTCATCCTCCTGTCGACCTGGACCACATCCCTCTGGCGGATAAGGACTATAAAATCACAGAGCCAAGGTGCAAATTCAATTTCTTCGAATTTCACTCTTGGCTAAAAGACATCTTTCTATACCAGAGTGATAAAATTGGACTCTGTGAGTCCAATTTACCTCTACATATGTACCCACAAACTCACCATTTCCTTGAATTCACCCTCAGATTCCAAGCTCATTATTTGCCTGGCCAAAGGGCCATTGTTTCCTCCTCTGGAGAAACCTTGTTCACAATCACCTCTGAATCCATTGATCAGATGCTGCAAATCCCAGGAAATGACTCTGCGATCCCCTTTTCCATTGAAGCCCTAAATGACATATACCATAAGCTCACCGACCCCCAAAGAGCCCATTTTTTTAAGATTTTTCTAGTAGAAGACACCCAAATGCCCAAGAAAAATCCCCCTTATTCATCCTCCATCTTCACTATCAAGGCCAACCAGATCATTTTCATTATTTGTTACCCATTAGGTTATTTCTCAGATGAATGGGTAGATGAGCCTATTCTAGGCTTTCTATCTATCTTTTCCACAGAAGAAAGAGCCACAATTAAATTTAATTTCAGTCAATTTTTGGCTGATAACATTCATGATCATCTTTTCAGGTTTCCAACTGAAAGAATGTTAAGATATTCCTCAGTCCTCATTTATATGTTCTTGTTTTTTTAGTCAGACAGGTTTCCATGTGCATTTCAAAAATTAAACCAGGAAGGAAACCCACAGTCAGTGACCTCATTGGTGAGGAAAAATTCAACAAAATACATTTTCAAGGACTTTATAGACCAGTTCTATCACCCAGTTGTTTGCATGCTGAACAAAAACACAAAGCCAAGAATCAATGAAGAAATTAAGAGAATCCTGCACCTTTCTGATATAGCTAATACATGGGATTGGTATTTATACCAAAACCACATAGAGATAAGAGTGTATGGGTGTTGGATTCCACCTTATAGATTGCCAAAATACCTCCCTGTGAGGATTTTTGCATTAGAATACATAAGGTAGATGGTGAACTTAGATGACATCCACTTAGTTGCAACAAAGAGGAAGCAACAACTCAGAATCAAGACCCATATTGGCCCTTTCATCTCAACAATAGATGAATAGGAGAAGAAGCAAATAACCTCTTGAAACATATGAGGTTTACTCAGAGTTCCACTTGGGATTATGACCCATTTGGTGTCATATTAGAGCTCAAAGTAAGAAAAAGGAGCACTCCTTATACTCACACATAGAAGCCATAGGTGGAGAAATATATGAACTAGACAAAGTGGCAGGAGAACACATTGATAGAAACAGAGCAACAAACTGCCCCTATAATTTCCTCACATACTAACACACCTCAAAAGAAAGAAAATAAGATATCAAGAAAGGAGGTTTCCCCTTCTGTCACATAGGTATCGACTGAGCATTTTCAAGTTTACAGAAAGAGGGTCAAGACCAGTCATGCACTAGACTTGCTCAAGGAAGAAGAAATGCAGTCGAACATAGTCATGGAGGGACCACACTCTTAAACCTATTTAGACAGTCAGTTCATAGTGTCTACATAATCATCTCAAAGAAAAAATGACACTACTCTGACAAACAAATCATCTCATGAGCAAACAAAGTCAAATATTTTTGACAAGTACACACAGATCAAGCAAAGAAATGAGCTCCTCAACAACAACACCTATGTTCAGTTCTGGAAGCAGAATTCCACTCAACACAGGCTGCTGTCAACTTTTGAAACATAGAGAGCAAGAATTCAGATGGCATTCTTGCAAGCACAAGTTCCTCATCCTAAAATAGCTACAGACTATAAGAAGACCGCCTTTAAGTTTGATGTAAAGGATGTCCATCCAGTGGACCAGATGGATATGCATAGGCAGACACGAGAGATGATATTCTCTACCTTGACAAACACCTCAATGACTACTTCAAAGTTGCAGGTGTCCCTGAACAACATTAAGTCCCAATTGAAGCTAGATAAAATATCTTATTTGGCTAAGGACAACAAAATCAAATCATTATAAGAATTGGTGCTGAAGATTGGGTATGACCCAACAAATGTCAAGGCAACAGAGGAGTTATTAAAAAAGAAGAATGATGATATATAATATCTAAGAAAACAGCTGAAGCTTCTAGATACAGAAGATTCACAATCCAAAGAAGTGGCTAAGATTGAAGGCCACAAAGAAGAAATGATGAAGCTTATCATGGAACATAATGCAAAGATAAGAGAAATGGAAGTAGAAATGGATAAAATAATAAAGGAAAATGAACAAAATGTGCAGATGGCCATGATTCCACTAGAGGCAGTCCCTCTGACAGGAATTAAAACAACAGAAGCATCCACATCAGAAAAAAATCCATCAACAATCCCAGTACAAGTTTCAGATGCATCTAAAAAACTTGTAAAATCCATGGAAGCCATGTCCATTCAAGGGGAAGAGATCATGAAACTACAAGAGGAGTTAAAGAACATGCATAAGCTGAAGTCAATGTTCCAAGATAGTCACCAAGAAGAGATGCATAAGTCTCAAAGGTTTAGTCAACAATTACAAGAACTACAGAAAGAGATTGTCATGGAAAAAACCTTAGCCCAAGCTAAGGAAAATATTTGGGTAGATATCAGCAAGTCAATGCCAGAAATCTAGCCATCCATGAAGATCATATTTGAACAACATGTGTTAGTACATAAGGTCATAGGAGAGATTTAGATCATCAAGGAAGAGTTAGGAGAAATACCCACAGAGGCCACTAAACTCATCAGATTTCTTAACTCCAAAAACAAGAAGGAGTTAGAAGAACTGGAAATTAAAGAAATAATAGAGACCATCCTTCAGATCAAGAAGGTCCTGACTAAAAAAGGATTGATGTTGCAGCTGGAAGAAAAATATCAAGTGATGGACATAGGTGTGCAGAGAATTTTTAGTAAGTTTGAAGTGATACATAAGAAAGGTCTTCCTAGATTATTAGTACTTAATGAAAAATTGATCACTCTGTCTGATTACAAATAAACAATGAGTGAAGTGGAAAAGGAAAGTTCAAAGTTTGCAGGGATATAGGGAAGCATTAATGGTAAATATTTCCTGGAGACATTACAGTTGGACTTGAGTATTGAACATGAGATTAAGCATATCTTCATCACTAAGCATAATTTTTCTAAGTATACTGAAATGGATGAGATATACATGAAATTACTCAAGATTTCCATCCCAGGTAAAAAGAGGTGGGAAGACATATGCACACTACTTGAGTAGAGACAATTTTGGTGTTTTATTCATCATGGAGCAACCAACCAAAGTCAAAGAGATGAGTCACCAACCACTTCCACCAAAGCAGCACAAAGGATCCGAGCAAATCAACAAATCCCTATATTTTGTATATTAGATATCTAGTTAGTTAGATATTCCTCCATAATATCCTAGTCATTTATGACAGGATCTGATGTAAATAGTTTTATAAATACTAGTATTGAAGGTTGATTTTTGCACCCAGGAGCTATTGTGCAATTTTCCAAAGGATCGAGTAGTAATAAAAGAGTCTTATTCACAGGATTCTTGTGTTAGATTGTTGGTGATGTCTTTCTCTCTTTGTTAAATATTTTCTCATTCTCTATAATCATTTCATGTATTTCCATTTCTAATCATTAAAATAAAGTCAAAAGAACATAATTTATTTCATTAAACCTGTCTCTGTTTTTTTAATGATCTGTATATTTTTCATCTAAAACTGAGTGAATGAATTCTTAACTACTCCTCTACTTACTGGACTTTCCCCTATTTTCCTTTCTTATTCATTCCATTTAATCTAAATAGATCCAACAGTTTTACTACCCTTCCCTGTGAAGAAAACCTTATAAAATCTGAAACTGATCATCATCTTTAAGTACAGACCCCATAGATCAATGGAAAATTAAGCATTCTTTTAGCCAATTATTTCAAACAAATAGAATTTGAACTGTCATAACTAGCCTAACATTTTAAAAATTCAAACAAATCTAAATCATACAGAGAGATCCCTCTCTGAAGCTTGTAGGGCTAGATCCCAGCTTCAAAAGTGGTTTGGTAGTTACCTCTGTCAATTTATTCTATAACCTATGGAAATTACAAAGTGATAACATAGTGGCAACCATACTGGGGAACTGAACAAATTTTCCAACTTGATGAATTGTCTTCCCTAAGTAAGAAAACTTTATTTATGAACAATCAAAGATCTAAATTTCAAGAGATAAATGTTCAGAGGTTGTAAAAATTTGTAAATAGTTAATTTAGGTTTTTAAGGTTTAAGTTCTGTCTCCAAAAAGAATTCATACCAGATCTCACCTTGATCCAGAACCTGTAAAAGTAGTAGATAATCCTAAAAAATTGATTAGAAAAATAAGTACATCAGGAATTCAAGCGAGTATTAGTCCTCCTCCTAGGGCAACCCCTCTGCCAGAGAAGTTTATCACAATTCAAGACATCCAGTTTGATCTACCATTTGAGCACAGCCTTTTCAGAACCAAATATGATAGCTTTGTGGATGAAACAATTTTAGATCAAGCTATCCTCCAACCTAGTACACCTGAAAGACACTCTCCTTGATCATATCTTGATCAACAAATCCTACAAAACTTTGAAAAGTTACAATATATAACATAAGAATTTGATCAACATTTGCACAAAGCCTACATTCAACAGTCTGTTGAACTTTCTGCCCCGACCATCTCTGCATCTTCTATCAATCCTCAATTAGATCATCCTATATCTTCCATCCCTGCTTCTTCCACATCTTCCACCACTTCTCCAACAATTTTACAGGTTACCATTCATCCTGTCACAGGAGTTCCTGCTATCCATCCTCCTCCACCAATCATGGAAGCAAGATATGCTCCCCTTGTTTTGGCTTCTCCCTTACACAATATGCCCCAGGATTATCAAACTAGGATTCCTCAGTTTGATGGCACTGGAATTATGAATGCACAACAACATGTTGACAAGATGAACAACTTCTTTGACCTACAATAAGTAGATGAGGAAGATGTAAAAATGAGGTTGTTTTCCCAAATATTAAATGGTGAAGTTAGGAAATGGTTTAAAGCCTTACCAGTTGCTAGCCTAATTAAATTACTACCTTTCACCAATATTTTCTCAAAGATGGGAAGTCAAGAAAAATCCACTTCAAATATTATCTAAATATGAAAGTATGAAAAGAAACCAAGGGAAAAGTGTATAATATTATTGCACTCGATTTAACAATATTTATAATGCAATCCCAACAAACATTAAACCTACTCAAGGCCTAGCTTTGATCAAATTCCTTGATGGTTTTGATGATGACATGTCTTATCAATTGAGAGAGAGAGAGACTCTGCAACTTTGGAAGAAATGCAAAGATGTGCTGTGAGTGTAGAGGCAAATCTGTTAGCTAAGAGAGCTAGACAAAGAACAAAGAGGAGAGTAACTATCAAGGAAGGACCATCAACCTCTTCGGTTGATGCTAAAATAGACTCCTTAGTCAGAACCATGGAAAGGATGACGAAAAGACTAGATATCACTGATAGGAATCCACCAAGAGAAAATAAACCTGGTCCCCAAATCATAAATCCTAATTTTAGGAGAAATCCACTCCAAATAAGACAAAGAGAACCTAGAGAACAAAGTGAACATAGAGGCCCAGATCAATAGATTAGACCTCCTTTCTAAGAAAATTATGCTAATGAAGGGGAATAAACAATTGAGGGACTTGATGATGTTCGCATTAATCTTATGGGAATAAATGATAATGATTCTATTTTTCTTACCCTAGAAGAACATGACCTTTTCCTTCTTTCACAAACTCAAGTTGATGAGGAAGAATAAAAACAACAATCTTTTGAAAATGCAATTATGGAAGATCATAGAAAGTACAACTTGAGAGGTAAGAAGTCCAATGATAATCCAACCAAGAGAGTTTCTAACTTTAAAAAGATAGCAGATACACCTACCAAGAAAGTTCCTGATAGCCCCCCAAAGAAAAACTCAGAGGTCCCAACCAAAAAAATATATGAATCTATATAAAAAACAACTCAAATTGGTGTTCCCTCCACCAACAATCCCAAAGACACTTTACAGAAGAATGTTGTTGAGAAATTATATCTCCCTAATCAAAATAAAACTCCAACCTCATTCAACCTAGAAAGTGAATTGGCAAAGCTCAAGATACCTATTCCTCTAAGAAAGTTAATGAATAAGAATGCTTACAGATCAAAAGTGATCAAAGCTTTGAACATAGAGGTAGGAATGGGTACATACACAGTAAACATTGTTGATGATCAACCAGATTTATTATTTGGTCCAAAAGTTGATGGAAAATCTGAAAGTGGTGTTGTACCTCCTTTTTATGTTAGTTTAAATATTCATGACAAAAATTTGCACAATGCCATGCTAGACTCTGGTGCTTCTCAAAACCTTATGCCTAAGGCTGTTATGGATAAATTAGGACTTGATATCACTAGAACTTATAAGGATTTATATTCTTTTGATTCAAATAAAGTTAAATGCATAGGTATTATCAAATATATGTGTGTTACTTTAGCTCAAATCCCATCCAAGAGCATGGTAATGGACATAGCTGTTGCAGACATACCTCCTAAGCATTTCATGTTACTGTCTCACTCATGGGGAGCCAAGTTACAGGGTAACCTACAACTGGACATGTCTTATGCCACCATCCCATTATTTGGTCAGCAGATGAGATTATATAGGGAGACACTAATGAAATACATGGTCACTAGTCAGAATAAACGACATAATTATTCCTTATATTTTGTTCATTCATAACTTGAATCTTTTATTTTATACAATGATGGAAACATGGAAAGACAAATTGCAAACTTGGAGGATGATGTTTACAACTTGGAGGAAAACAAAACAACCCCTGAAGAAGACAAAACAATGATGATACAATTTGATGAACCAAAAGAACCTCTGTGGAGTTTAGACTTTGATGGTGCTGTTAGTAAGGAAGGATCAAGAGTTGGAGTGTGGGTTTGAAATTAAAAAACAAGACAGACATAAGGCCATTCCGACAAGTTGAATTTTCAGTGTACCAACTATACAATTGAGTATGAAGCCTTAATGCTAGGTTTACAATTGTTAAAAAAAATTGGTGCTAAGAGAATTTCAATAAGGGGTGATTCTGAACTCAAAAAAAAAAAGATCAAAGGTGAATACTCTGCTAAACACCCAAGACTGAGAGCCTACATAAATGTTGTTCTAGATTTCCTACAATGCTTTACTGAATATGATTTGCAGGCCATTCCCAGAGACCAAAACATTCTTGCTTATGGTCTGGCTACCTCATCAACTACTTATAAGATACCATTTCATCCTAATCTCCAGTATACATTTGAGGTGAAGTGAAGACCTGCTGTCCTAGACAACATCAGGTATTGGCAAGTGTTTGGAAATGATGAACAAATTGAAAATTTCTTGCAATAAAAAAATAAGTTTGAATGTGCCAATATAGATGTTGATAGTGATGATGAAAAAGAAAGTGTAAATAAGATAGGTTTATAAGAAATAAATAAAAAACAAGAAGATATGGACATTTTTCAATTGAAGGATAATATTCTGCCTAGAGGATTAGTCCCATTGGAAGAGTTGTTTTATTTTAATGTTGTGGATAAAAAACCCAAAAGACTGTAACATAGGAACTGAAAAAGAACAAAAGATGATTAAATTGTCAAAATATTTACCTCCTGCTAAAAAATACAAATACATAGAATTGTTTAAAGAGTTTATAGATATTTTGCATGGAGCTATGAAGATCTAAAATCGTATGATACTAGCATTATACAACACAAAATTCCCATAAAAGAAGATCAAAATCCTTTCAAACAAAAACTTAGGAGAATTAACCCAAAGTTGATGCTTCTAATTGAAAAGGAAATAAAAAAGATGTATGATGCTAAAATCATTGTCCCATTAAGATTTTCTAAATGGGTGTCCAATTTAGTTCCAACTAGGAAGAAGAGTGGGGAAATCAGACTGTGTATTGATTTCAGAAACCTTAATAAAGTCTCTCTCAAAGACAACTATCCCTTGCCCAAAATGGACCATATTTTGCAGAAGGTAGTTGGATTCAGTAGAATTTCTCTGTTAGATGGTTTTTATGGTTACAACCAAGTTTTAGTCCACCCTAATAATCAAGAGAAAACAAAATTTACTACACCTTGGGGAACTTTCATGTATGTGAAAATTACTTTTGGTTTAATGAATGCTAGGGCTACATTTCAGAGAGCAATGGATATTTCTTTTGTGGATGAACTTGGAAGATTCATTGTTATATACCTGGATGACATAACTATTTTTTCAAAAAGAGATGAAGAAAAATTACTCCACCTTAGAAGAGTTTTTGAAAAATGCAGGAAATTTGGAATTTCACTTAATACAAAGAAAACATTGTATGGTTTAGAAGAATCTAAACTGTTAGGACACATCATATCCAAGGATGGAATTAAAATTGATCCTACCAGAATTGAATCCATTCAAAAAATAGATCATCCCAGAAACATAAAAGAATTACAGTCTTTCATAGGAAAAATAAACTTTCTAAGAATATTTATCCCTAACTTGGCAAAAATTCTCAGAAATATAACAAATATGTTGAAAAAAAACACAAAAATAAACTGGACCATAGAAGCAAAACATTCCTTTGATCAGGTGAAACAATCCTTGACACAAGCCCCTGTGCTTATCAACCCTGATTACACAAAATATTTCCTCCTATTCTCTTTTGCCTCTGAGCATAATATCACAACAGTTATTTTGCAGAAGAACAGTGAAGGCCATGAACAACCTATTGCTTTCTTCAATAAATCCTTGAGATATGCTGCATTGAATTATAACATCATGGAAAAGCAAGATTTTTCTTTGGTGAAAGCAATCTAATATTTCAGAGTATATATTCTCCACTCACACATTATTGCTTATGTCCCAAATTCTATGGTGAAAGATGTTCTGACCCAAGATAGTCTTGATGGAAAAATGGGTAAATGGATTGCTGTTATCCTAGAATATGACATTGATATCAAGCCAACCAAGCTTATCAAGGGTCAAGGATTAGCTAAATTGATGGTTGAATCCAACTTTCATGCTTTGGGTATTAACTTTCTAGCTGCAGTGGATGAACAAGAAGAGCATGTGACTTCCTAAGTTAAAGAGGTTTTCTCAACCTCTCCCTGGTATGCAAACCTTAATTTTGTTTTACATCACTTACAAGCTCCTCCCGATTTAACCAAAACTAGAGCTAGATTTATGAAACTCAAATATATGAAGTATTGTATTTTAAATGACAATTTGTATTGGAAAGTTGCTGGAGGGATCCTACTAAATTGTTTATTGAAATATGAGGCTGAGAAAGCTTTGCAGGAATTTCATGAAGGAGACTGTGGTGGAGATTTGAACTAGAAGAACACTGACAATAAAATTCTAAGAGTTGGTTTCTACTGGCCAACTTTATTTTCATATGTCCACAAGAAAGTGACCTCTTGTCATAGATGCCAAATCTTTGAAGGCAAAAGGAAACTTTTTCCTTTACCCTTGAAACCAATTTCAGTTGAAACTCCTTTTCAACAATGGGGTTTGGATTTCATTGGAGAAATCCATCCACCATCCTCTAGCCAACACAAATGGATTCTCACAGCCACTGATCATTTCACCAAGTGGATGGAAGCTGTACCCACCAGACAAGTCGTTGATGTTGTGATCATTAATTTTTTGGAAACTAACATTCTTTCAAGGTTTGGATGTCCCAGGAAAATTCTCACTGACAATGTAACAACATTTAAATCAAAGAAGATGATATGGTTTTGCAGAAAATATCAGATCACCTTAGGACACTCTACTACCTATTACCCTTAGGGAAATGGATTAGCAGAGTCTTCAAACAAGAGTTTTGTCAACATCATCAAAATGTTTCTGCAAGACAACAAAAAGTCATGGCACAATAAGTTGGTAAATGCACCATGGGAAGACAAAATTACTACAAAGAGGTCAATTGACATGTCCCCATACCAGTTGGTCTATGGAATGGATGCCGTCTTTCCCACTTCTTTAGGTGTCCATGTCATGCAATTACTCTAGGAAGTACAAGTAGAACCAAATGACATTCAGAGGAGAATTAATCAGAATATACAGCTGCAATAGTCCAGAGAAGAGGTCTAAAACCGAACTCAAGTGATTCAGAAAAATATCAAAAATATCTATGATAGAAGGACCAATGCTGATGACTTCCAAACAGGAGACAAAGTACTGAAATGGGACTCAAGGAATGAAGAAAAGGGCAAGCATGGAAAATTTGAGAATCTATGGAAAGGTTCATTCACAATACATGCCTACAGATGAAGTGATGCATTTTTGATCAAGGATATGGATGGAGAAGACCTGCCAAGAGGACCTGTCAATGGAAGAATATTCAAGCACTATGTTTCACATGAATGTAATTTTTTCTCACTCAGTTCATTGTAAATACCATTTTACTTTTTCTGTCATGACTGGGTGACTTTTATCAGTGGTTGAAGCCCGAAGAGAAGGCCCTAATGCACTGATAAGTTGTCACCAGATTTACATTTACTATAAGACTAATAAGAATGCATAAATTACTGGAAAAGAGAATTCAAGGAAACAGGTAACTGGTTCTTGGCACCTCACAAGGAGAGCACCATCCCCAAGTGGAGCCACTATTATAACCCTATATTTCATAGTGTCACCTGATGATTAAAATTTATTCTTCCAGTCATATTTCATTGCAAATAATATTTCATTCTGCAAATGATTTACAAAAAGAAAAGAAAAAGAAAAAGAAAAGGATACAAATAGAAAAAATGAAAAGAGGGTATAAAAAATAATAAAAGACAAAATAAAAAAAAGAAGAGAAAAATATAAAACCTCATCAAAAATAAATTTATTTTGAATCACACTGTATAATCATGATCAAACTTGTTGAATTTATTTTGATAGGTTAGAGAATAAGTTCGTTCAAATTGTTTAATCTTGGCCAAATGAGCTAGGTTAGAGTAATAATTAATCCAACAGTCTAAGCTGGATTAATATGTTAGATTACTAGGTTAGGAGATAGGTTAGTGATTTTGGTTTCAATAAAAGTTGAAAGGGGATGTTAAAATACCCCTTGTTTGATTAAATTTGGGTATTTCTAGATTAGGAAAATAAACTATGGTGTAAAAGGGAAAAAAGTAAGCTTAACGCTACCCAATGCATATTTTTTTATCCTAAGTTACTAACGAAAAATACCTTTTGTCGTGTAGTGGGTAATTCCCACACATGTTGTCAGCGGTGACATCCATCATCGCGTAGATCAACAGTTCTCAGCTCATTTCAGAGCCACTCGACCTTTCTTCCTTTAACGGTGGAGGGGGGGGGGGGC
>JASDQU010308952.1:122147-151508 GCA_032191745.1 Picea mariana | reverse complement strand
TGAAATGGAGTCTGGGAAGTGAAGTTATGATCATTTTAAAATCAACAAAATTTCAGCGTTTTTCTGGAAACGGCCACATGGTTTTCAAAATTTCATCCAAACTGTATTTGGATCTTCTTCATTATAAGAAGAGAAAGTGGATATGTGTGGAAATATAAACGATGCATCTACTTCATCAAATCTGTGTAGACATCTACATCTTTAACAAAATCTTCAATGAGCACAAACTTGCACAGTTGTGAGGTCTTCTTGGAGTGAAGGACATGGTTGATTAGCAATTGTTTTTTTTGTTCCTTCTCATTTTTTTTATGCATTGTAATTTGAGGGGGGGAGTTTTGCCATGAGGTTTTCCCTCTTTCCTCATTTTTTCAATGTTTCATTCTTATATGCATTGTAAAATGGGTACCTAACATGTCCTTTGTTGCTGGGACCCATTCATCATGTACACCATAGTAGTATTCAGGGGGGGTGTTGGAGATATTACATACTCACCTATAATTATTTTTCTAAGTTTTACAGTCCAATGTTGAGAATGATTCCTTAGATGAGAATATTCTCTTTAGAGAATATTTCCCTACAAAATAGGACATTCCTCTTCAGTTCAGAGTCAGTTACACTCAGTTATACTAGTGGAAGTAACTCATGCATGGCAACCTCGGTTTTGTCACCATGAGTGGCATGTGTCTCTCTCACTTCCACACATGTGTCTCAGTCAACTAATGATTGCATGGATCAGTTAACTAGGACTAGGTGGCAGTTCACTCCAGTGTCTGCCAGTGAGTGTCTAGATCTCTCTAGATCACTACTATGGAACATTAGTTACTCATGTAGCCTATATCTATTGTAAAGTATTCACTCTTTGAGTGTGGAATACGGTTAATGATAATTATTCCATTCTTTCTCTCCTTCTTCTTCTTTCTCAATTTCTCTCTGCAAATGTGTGTAGTATTTTTTAGCTAGATCTATTTTGTGCAGTTTCAACACATTTACAAAATTTTGGTAAGGAAAAATGTCACACAACATTCCTCTAGGAGGACAAGGTCGAAACTTGAGATCTGTATTGGTCAAGGATTTGGGTGATTGAAAATGTTATAGTCATTGTAAAAAATGAAGGGGGTATAATAGGATACTTTTAATAAAAAAAAAACTAAAAAACATTGTAGTGAGTATGGCCACCTTGAAGGCGGGTATGAATATCATCCCTTGGTAAGTTATTCATTATATGTCTTTATATTTCATATTTTGTTGTAAACATTTATATGTTAAATGTAGAAGAAAATTAATGTATTATTTTTTATTTATGGATATATTCTACATAAACATAACAAATAGAGAGTAAGTTAAGAAGGGAAGAAGTATACATAAGATGTATATTTTAACTAGGGTTTAGGGTATGGTTTAGTGGTTAAGGGGTTTAGATTTTAAGGGTAAAGAGTGTAATGGGTATGTTTCTCCAAGTCATGGACATGGTATGAGGAGGAACTATAAATGTCTTAAGGCATAAAATACGCTTTAGGACTCCCAAACCATGCACAAGGTATAAAACCACCACATAGAACCTATAAATAAAATGTTTTTCCTATGTGTACTCATGATAATGGCACTATTAAAAGGTTGTAATTAGTGGAAATTATTCTTTAATTTGACCCCAAGCAGAGTGACCTATGAATGGGGACAGCATTGAAATTTTTGCAGTTTGTGCTTGTTTGCATTGAAATTTGACATGGTTATAGTATATGCATGCATTGATGGTATGGGAGGGTTTTGAGACTCAAATACGACTCACAAAAATAATTCGAAAATCAAACGAAAAATTTAATGAGAACAACAATGTTTCAAGTGTGAAGTGTGAAATGCATTGACCACGTGGAGATTAATGAGAACAAAAATGTTTCAACATTACAAATTGCTCACAATAATCAAAATTTATGAGAACCTCAGTCAAACAAGGAGACTTAATATTTTTCTTCACTAAAATATGTGTGCATTTTTTATTTCATTAAAAGGTTGTATACAAAAGGAATGAACAAGAATTCCTTTGCTATAAAATAAAAAGAATTTTTTCCCACTAGTGTACTTCATTCTTCATATCTTGCATGTTTTTTTCCTCATTTCTAATCCCAAAATGCAACGGCTATTTTGGATATTACACTTCTACAAGCTCATGGATTTCAAATTATCTAAATAAAGTGGCATTGAGATATGGGATTGTTGGTGGGTAGTAAGCTCTGTGAGGTAGGTGGTATAAAGCCCATTTATTATTCTTTGCAATTAATGTTTATTGCTGAATTTTGGTTTATATTCATTTACATTTTTTTTAAATATCTCATTGTAGTTGTTATAAATGGTTGCCAAAATCCCAAACCTATAAATTCATAATGTAAACCCCCAAGACAATGCCCCACCATCAATGGAATATAATGCAAAAATCCTAATATAGTGATAGCCAACCTAAGAATGTTGAGATATATATACCCACTTGGATGGTTACTTGCCAAAATGTTAGATGAAATTATTGATATAATTACTTAAGAAAATAAGGCATTATCAATATTACCTCTTATAGAGAGAAATTTATCCTAAATGTATAGATGGTTTGGATAATATTGCAAGAAAATAACTAAAGAGTAGAAAACTAGAGAACATATTTTCCCTTTTCATAGGCCCTCATATAGGTTAAATCTCAAACACTATCAGACCTCATATATATATCAAATGGTGCACTTATCAACCATTTATTGATAATTTGATGGATAGGTAATACATGGTTTTTAATATGCGACCTCACAACAATAGGGAAATCCCACTATGTTTCTTGAGGAAAATGTATGCAGAGTGTGTTTTGGGGAAACTTTTTAACTATTTTCATCTCTTAGAATTCCATGATGCTTGTTTGGATATTCCACACAAATGACCCAATGTGAGGCACCGAGATGAAAAATACCTAATCCCTTGACCTTGTTGGAATTCCCACTTCCATAGGAGTTGCTTCCACAAACACAAGAAGAATTGCTCCAGTTGACACAAATAATGGTATGTCATGACACATTTGTCGAGGTATTGACTGTATGGTGTCATCATATACTAGTGGGGTAGGACCATCAACTCCCAGTTGGGCATAGAAACATCTAGTAGTGAGGGAATATTATCATATACCAGTGGTTGTAGTTGTTATTCACATCCATGAATGTTTTGTGGCTATAATTTCCATGGTCTTTTAAGAGATATTTCCCATGGTGTATTTGTAAGTGAGGTATGTATAATGATATGTTTTAATTTCATTCAATTTATAATTAGTTAAGTAATTTATTTCACATTGTTTTCCCTTTATGGTGTATGTGTGGATGTTCTGACCTCCCCTCCTACTATGGGCTACTCACTCTATGGTAGACACATCCAAAAATGTATTTACTTTAGTCACATCGATAGTTGTTTCTAAAATTTACAAGATGCACATGTGTATGTTATATTTAATATTGGATCATTAAATCATGTATCTGTAAACTGGTTCAACACTTGGTGATTGTAGCCATTGGCTAGAGTACCTGACCTATTTAACGCCACTTGCACATGGTGGTGTTGTTTCACCTTCACTTTCCACTACACCCACTATAGTCACATCCACTATTGTTTCCTCCATGTAAAATGTTGGACCAATGGCTATGCATCCTAGTCAAGGATGTGACCAATATCTTATCTTGCAATCTCTTTTTGTGATGATGTGAATAGTAGATAAACCCCTTAATGAAATATAAATGTTGAATTCCATAAATTAAATGAAATATAAATGAAATATCAATTTTCATATTGTATAGGACTATATAATACTGAAGAGTCTCATAGCATTGTTTTAATCTTGCAAAACTGTGTAACCTATATTGTAATATCCATAATATAAGAAGACAAAAAGCACAGTCCTTCATTAATTATTGGTTTTCTCGTATTGATTTCTAGGGTAAAACATTATGTCCATTAATGTGTGTGTCTTTTCTATATTTGTATTTCTATTTAGTGTCATTGTAGTTAAAGAATCTAATTGATGTTTTTTATTTTCATGCTTAAAGCACTAAAATATACAAAAATATAGTTTCACAATTGATCATTGTTTTGTGGCCATTATACTTTGTAGTATTATATGTTCAAGGAAATAATGGTCAAGGCATGAATAATACCATAGAGATAGATACCATGTCATTTCATGTTGGGATTTAGTATCTTGGTGGAGTAGTAGAAGAGGGTGAATACTCTAACACAACCCAAGGAAAGATGTAGACCAAAGTGAAAGCATGCAAACCACCTCTACAACAAAGAATGGTTAAAAGATGTGCCAACAAAAATAATAATATTATCTTTGTGAAGGACCAAGAACCAAGTAGGGTATTTATGGAGAAGGAACTGACCCAAAAAGATGATGAAGGCCGAGAATGTGTTAGGTCACCATCCTTAAACTCATTGTGTAGGATCTAAGCAGGAAACGATAAAGGTGTATCAAGAATATTATCATGTTCCAATGATTGGAAGACCAAAAAGAGAGCCAAAATGTACAAGGGAAACAAGAAAATGTATGCAGTGAAGAAGTCTTTTGTCATTTATTTTTGTTGCAAGAAGAGAGGCCATAAGGCATTCCAATATTGATATTATTATCAATGTTCTTTCTATGGAATGAGAAACCATGGTGTGGTTGAGTTTTAGTTAAGGGGTTTAAGGTTTAGGGGTATAGGGTGTAAGGGGGTAGGGGTTAATATTTTAATGGTTTAAGGGTTAATAAGGAAATATTAGGGCTTAGTGGTTGAGGGGTTAGGAGTTAAGGTAGATTTAGGGGGTTTAGTTCCTACTAGGGGATTTAGAGGTTAATAGGGTTTTAGGGAGTGGGGGTTAGATGTTTAGGGTTAGAGATTTAGGGGTTAGGCCGGGTTAGGGGTTTTTAAATAGAAATCACTAATGGAAAGTGGATATGCCACACTAGTTGAATGTCTTTGTCTTTGTTTTCTTTGTTTTACTATATTATATTTGTAAACGTTTGTATCCTTTTAATATTTGTTATATTCACTAATATTACTTTATTGTTTGTAATTATAAAGGAACGATGCCCTAGGGAACTTCCAGTGGAGGAAGACAAGTTTGTACAAGTTCTTGTTCAGGAACATGGAGCAAATATTGAAGATAAAGTTAATGATCCTATGGAAGAATATGTTGATGCTAATAACACAATTGAAGAAGATAGGGAAAATATATTGATCCAAGAGACATTTAATAATGTTGGAATGGATAATGATGACGACCAACTTGATGGTGTTTTTGATATACATGTACTTAATAAGGCAAGTCAACCTATTTATGAAGGCTCCAAAACAAGTCTTCTCTCTGCTATATTTTTGTTGGTGAACTTAAATGTTATGAATGGTTTGTCAAACACTTATGTGACACAACTGTTAAGGTATGTAATATATTTTKTCACACTTAGTACATGATGATAAAGGTTTTCTTATTTCCTCTATTTTTATTATTATTCGATCAACTGTAAAATTTGGATGCAATATGTACAATTAATATTCTTTACAATAACGAGTATTGATTTTTTACRTTGTATATTGTTAGGTTAATTTGTGTTACCATCGTCAAATGTTTTATGCYGCACATATCAAGATTTGCATTCCATCATGAAATATATTGGAATGGAATATCAAGCTATTCATGCATGTCCTGATGATCATATTCTATACTATGGAGAACATGCGTCGAAAGAAGAATGTCAAAAAATGTCAAATTAGTAGATATCAAACCGATCAAGTAACAAAAAACGTGCCTCACAAGGTTCTTTGTTATATTCCCATAATTCCACATTTGCAGTGATTGTTCAGGTGAAAAACCATAGCACAAATTATGGATTACCATGAAAAGAATAGAAGTAAAGATGGTGTTCTTCGAATTCTTGTCAATGGATCTGCATTTAAGAATATAGAGGAAATATGGCCAAATTTTAAAGATGAACCTCATAATATTAGGATTTCATTGGAAGCTAATGGTATCAATCCATTTGGAGAGCTTAGATCTACTTACTCAATGTGGCGTGTTTTTGTTATCAACAATAACATTTCTCCATGGATGTCAATAAAGAGAGAGCACATAATGTAGGCAATGATTGTTCCAAGTATTTGTTTAGGATAATTGTTTTTAACAAGGTAACATCTCATTTTTATTTTTTGTTTCATAATTATGTCTTATATTTTATTGTTTACTCATAAATGTTCAATTATACATAATCTTATAATTATGTTTGATATTTTTTTATTTACTCATATATGTAGTAATTATGTATTGTATGTTAAATCAATTATGTAAGTACCAAATCAAAGATATGAATGTATATATCGAGTCTCTTATTCATGAGTTACTAGATTTATGGAAGGGCATCACTGTGTATGATATCTCTAGACTAGTAGGTGTGCAAATGGAATTTAAATTCCATGCAATGCTTGTATGGAAAATTCACAATTCCCCGGGGATAACAAATTTCTATGGTATAATATAACGTTACACTACACTTCAATAGAATTTAATTTTATGAAGTTCATATCATGCATGTTTTTTATATAATCCCTTCATTAAACATACTTAGAATAATTGATATAAAATATAATCCATCTCTTGTGGGTCTTCAAACAAAGGGTCAATTTCCATGCCCAGTTTGTGGTCCTAAGATGAAATTTCATTGTTCAAGAAGTTTAGTAAAGGATGTGTTTGATGATTATAGGCACTTCCTCTCTAAGAACCATAGGTATCGAAGTACCGAGAAACATCTTTTCAATGGTAAAGAAAAGTATGGATTAAAAACATGAAGAATGACACCTCGTCTATGGCAATTGCAATATAATATAAATATTCAAGGTATATTGGATCAAATCATTCATGTATCATACATGAAATGTTTGTAATATTTTATTTTTTTATTGCATTTTGTTCATTGTACTAATTGACAAGTATTGTTGTAATATCTTTAATTAATATGCTTCACCTTGAAGGTCATCATGAAGGAATTAATAATGGGATGCTTACACAAGGAATGAAAACTTATCCCATACAATTTAGTAGGCTCCCCTACTATGAGCACCTAGAAATTGTTCATTTTTTTGACACAATGCACATTGGTAATAATCTAACAGAAACATTATGGCGAATCTTAGATGGAAGCGGTGACAGAAAAAAATGTCAAGATTTGTAATGACATTGAGCAAAATAATTCAATGCAAAGTATGATTAATTCAAATAGTGATGCAGACAGCCAACATATAAGTGCCCTTCCATGGTTATTGACAGAGAAACAAAGAAAGGGTGTAAAAGAGGTTATTGAAAAAATTAAATTTCCCACTAGATTTTCTTCAAACATAAAGAATATACTTATAAACAAAGGTGAATTAGGTTGGGTAAAAACTCATGATTGACATACCTTGATTAAGGTATTTATTTTGGTGTATATATTTCTATATTGGTGAAACATCTTGTTCATATTTTTTTTAATCTACCAATTTGGGACTAAATAATGATTCATTTTTTATGTTACAGTATGTTCTACCTCTATATCTCCCAGACAAATTTGACAACAATGTCAAACAAGTTAGATATGATCTTGGGAAATACATGAGGTAAGTGAAGATTTATATGCAAAGTGTAATGTTTTCAATTCATTGTACAAATTATATTTCACTGCATGTGTTTTACTTGTAATGTAGTACTGCATATATGTTTTGTTGGAACATGTGATTTTCTTGCATCATTTGTATATGGTTGTCATCTAAAGAAATATATAAAGAAGATATAGGTGTTGGAGTTTAAAAATTCCTCGTCTAATGTGTGAAATGAAAAAGTATCTACCTCTGATATTTTTAAATGCACAAGAACACTACCTCGTACACCAAGTTGAGGAGATTGAAAAGTGTGGACCTGTACACACAAGGTCAATGTGCATGGTTGAGAGGCACATGAAATCATTGAAGGCTTTGGTTAGACAAAGAGAATGTCATGAGGGTTCTATGGTAGAGGAATATATGATATATCAAAACATGGTTTATATTACTCAATATCTTCCTAAAATAATTGCAAGTATTAATGTGGATCACATTTGGGATGTCAACTCCATCAACAAATTTGAATGGGAGCACCTATTGGGGAAATGTAGAATGAGGAAAGTGACATGTAAGTAGATGCAAAAAATTTATAATATATTTGACTTTTTTTTTTTATGTATATCGTACTTATTTAATTTTTAGTCTTACTGCATAATCCATTATTATGAAGATATATGATGGTAACTTATTATATGTGAAATATTGTTTTATTTCAATACAGTTGGTCGAGAGTGGGATGCAATACATTTATACATTGCAAACAATTTTGATTGGATGAAGGTATGGATAGAATGATGTATACAATCTAATAATGGTAGGTTATTGAGACGAACACAAGTTCGCTCACATGGAAAATATCCAAAATAGAAAGGATATAAAACAATAATCCATGTAGGATTGTAAATTATATTATAAAATATTGTACAAAAGATAGATGATATTAGATGATTACAATGAGATTGAGGGCCCACTTATATACCCTCATAGGGTTTCCCTTTCATGAACAAACAAGTCTTTTAGTTTATGATGTATTAATTATTATTATTTAATTATTCTTTATTTATATATATTTCTATATATTTGTGTTCATAACATTTCCTTCCCCTTAAAAATGATTTGTCCTCAAAGCATGATTAGAGAATACCTATCTCTTGTTTTATCTCGAATTGTCTTCTCAAAATTTTTTTTTTGTAGTTTCCACACTTGACGAAACAAAACGATATAATCTTTGAATTCATGAAGTAATATGTTGCATCTTCTCAGGAGTGGTCCATCCCAAATCTACTTTCATGGAAACTTGTTTTTATTTCTCTTGATCTTGTTGTTGGTTGTAACGATCCTTGTGATTTGGATGATGATAAGGCATCTTAATTTCTTGTGAATTTTGTTTGAGATAACTTTCTTCAACTTTTGATGCTTCTAGTGATTCGACTAGATCGATTTTTGTTCCTTTTTTTGAAGTTTGGATTTTCTTAACTAGAAGCATTTCTATTTCCACAGGCTCAGTCATTGTTTATTTATCTACCATTGATCTTGTACTCACGATTTTATGGGACATTTTTTTTTGCAAATCTTTTTCATATTCTAACTTCTTAATTTGTTTGATCAAGTCTTGATGATGACTTTTAAGGTGACAAATTTCATCATCATTTTCGAGTATTTTTTTCTTAAAATCTTGATTAGCTTGCTCTAACTTTTGATCACCTTTATTTTTATTCTTTAATTTCTTGATTTGAGCAATCAAGCTTTGATTTTGATTCTTGAGATGACAAATTTCTTCCTCTTTATTAGAAAAAACTTGTCAACTTCTTCTTGATTTTTTTTATTGTCATTTGATCATTCTGGTTGATCAACTTTGAAATATTTTTTAAATCTTCTAATGATGGAACTTTTGAATATGATGTAACTGTTATGTCCTGGAGTGTAATTTTTTTATTTTTGTAATAAAACATAAAAAACATTTTTTCCACATTTAAGATGAAAGTACCTAGTGTTGCTAGTCACGTTACACCAAGAATTATACCAACATCGGGTTGAGTCATTTATGTAACATGAAATTCAGTTATGTATTTATAACTATCAATTGTTACTTGTAGATTCTTAATTTGTGTCTTTTCAAAGTTCTTTTCGATTACATTTGACTCTAAAATTGATAATTGATTGGCAATATCAACACTGATGTAATTTTCCTTCTTGTACAAACAAATTGCAACGTTAATATTTTTTCCTTGAACAATCTCTTTGACTTTTAATATATCAAAAATAAATGTTGAAAATCCTTTATGTATAAACCTTCCTTTGTTTATGGTTAAATCCAGTTTTTAATAACAAAATAATCCTTTATCCCCTTTTTAATTCTTTTTAAAATAGATATATGTTTTCTTTTTGTTTTAATATCCTTTGATAATCCTTTCTTATAAATAATATGGAAATGAATACCTAAGATTTAATAAGACTTTGATAACTTATCCTTAACTCCCTTTTGTACTTTTATCTCCCCTTTATATTTTTATGTATTCAAAAGAATATTAATTTATATTTGTTTATTTTAATTTTATGGCTAACCTTCTTACTTAAAAATTTTGGAATTTGAAAAAAAATATTTATATACTTATTTTTATAATAACCTTTTTCCTCATATGATATAATGAACGAATATTATAATTTTCTCTTAAAATATATTTATATACTTTTTTTTCTCCTTTTAATACCTTTTTTCCCCTTTTAATGCCTTTTTTTTTTCCCTTTTCTCTTAAAATATATTTATATTTATATGATATAACCAACCAATAATACACTTTTCTCTAAAAAAATATATTATGGTTTTTTTTATGATATACTCGAGTGTGACTTTAAATCCTTCAATGTAGTTTTGTTCGACATCAAATGGTACAAACTATGAATGAACGAACATGATCCCGATAGAACTGTTAATCAACATGGTAATAGATTTACCATGGTTAATACAAGGAATTTTGAGCCAGGATCATAGCCCTATATTTTTCCAAGCCAATGCGAAGAAGTATTTTACTCAGAGTTTCCTGGTAGAGGGGGTTGATCATATGTTGTTAGATATGATCCAATATGAAGTTCGGTAAAGTATAATGTAGTGGAAGAAGATGATATTGAAGAAGAATATGATGTAGAGGAGAAGTTGGTTCATGTGTCAGACGAAGACGTCATAGAAGTTAAAGGAGATGTTCTAGACAATGTTCTAGATGAAGATGATATCAACGATGTTTTAGATGAAGAAGTTGAAGAAGTGGAACCAAATGTATGAGACAATGTTCTTGATGATGATATAGACGATGATATGATTGGAAATTATGACATTGATGATGATTTTGATATGGCCAATCCTTACAACATCAATTCTGAAGCAGATGACACGGATGTTGAATTGGATGAATAAGAAGATTAATGATATCAAAATGTTTAAATGTAGGAGGTATGTATTTATATGTTTCTAGTTGATTTGTTCTCTTTCATTTACCTTGAATTTTTGTTTTCTTAGTTTCTATGCTTGATTCTTGCTATGTTGCATTCAAATTTTTTATAGTACAAATAAATTGGGTATTAGGGAATTGAGAGTGATGTGAGGGGGGAGGGGCCATATGAGCTTCCACCTTCACGTGGTTGTCCTTATTCAATAGAGAATATTTTATTCTTGAAACCAAGAGAAGCTCATTCCAGTTTATACTATCATCTCCAATTTTAACTTTGGTTCATCTAATAATTTTCAAGGTTGTCCATTAATTACCAATTAGTGGAAATTATTCTTTAATTTGACCCCGTGCATAGTGACTTGTGAATGGGGCCAACATTAAAAAAAAAACAGTTTGTTCTTTTATGCACTAAAATTCGACATGGTTATAGTAGATGCATGTGTTGATAGTATGGGATGGTTTCGAGACTTAAATATGACTCACACAAAGAATTCGACAATCAAATGACAAAATTAGAACCTAACTGTGAAGGAGATGAAATTATCCATCACCGTATTTGTCATCATTGTTATCATCGTATTATGATGAGGACAAAAAAACTTGGATTTGTTTTAATTGATACTATAGTTTGGCATGGATGCCAAAAAAACAACATTGCAAGAATATCATGATAAATTAATATGATGTAGATGTTATAGTTCATATACATGATTGAATATTATCGAAAGGTGGAAATGATTCATGAATGCAATTTTGCTCTTGAAAGATTCAATAATATATATAAAGAAACAATTTTTAATGTATATTTTATATTAATTACTCTTCATATTAATTTTTGAGTAGTTTTATAGTATTTAGTAAAAACATCTAAGTTTCGGTTATTCTAACTTAGTGTAGAAAAAATATAATATTAATTTTTAATTATTTTGAAAGCAAACAAATAGAATATTTTGTTGAAACCTAAAATTTTGTTAATTGTCCCTTGTGATAATTTAAACAAGTTCATATTCATGTGATGATACATTATGTTACATTTGTTTTTCTTAGCAATTACAAATTCCAATGTTTTGTTTACATCCACATAACTTGTCATTCCATTTACTTGGACAATTAAATCCATTAACTCGCTTAATAGAAACAAAATATTCAATACTTGGTGTATTAAACTATATTAGTGTGATATTCTCACCCAACCCTCCTAGCCATGAGATGGGTAACCACTAAAACAACCATTAAAATTCCAACCCTTAAGAGACCATCTCACCATAATCGCAATAGATGATATCTCCCATATAGGCCTAGAATTAATTAAATGCACGTGCAATGCAAAACAATGAAATGCAGTGGAATATACAATAAAATAATCATATAAATTAATGGAAACCAAATTCTCGTGACTAACTTTTCAAGCCTATATGTTCACTTACAACCACCTATCTCTCAACCTAAGTTTGCAATTTCGATTTCACATCATTTATTTTGGTCAATTTTGATTGATTAATGGATAGCAAGGGAAATCCTAGCATCATAAGTGTAAGTCATGAACATGAAAGGGTGATATAGTGAATGAAACATGAGACAAATTTGAGGGAAATGACTATTGACTTTATTAATGACAGGAAAATGATGTACCTTTACACTCCCCATAATGGTTTCATTTAAGGTTCATAATGTAAATATAGATAAAATATTGAGGTGACACTTTTCATCTTCCCATTAGGTGATATAATAGCCCCTCTTATTCTCTACTCATACATCCAAGGCCATTATATATTGACATTAATATTGTATACTTTTCAATATTTTCCAGCTTACCAAAATGAACCACTAAAAAGAGTCAATTCATAAAGTATTTCAGCTACATTCTTAATCCATGGGTAATATAGACTTGGCCTTAACTCTGAAATAAAAATCTATACTAACATCTTACACCAATTATTTATGTGAGAATATAAACCTGCATGAATGATGACCCCTTAAATTTCTTAAATTTCCAAGCCAATAAGGTCATAAATAAATTAATTTTATTAAAAATTGAAAGGCAATATATTTATAAATAAATTAAATAATCCTTGACCAATTATTTTTAGTTTAAAGGTGTGTCAGCCCTCATTGATTTCGCCCATTTCATGCTCCATTACAATTGACCCGTCACACTACAGAATCCCTTCCAGGTCAGTTTCAAAGAATTTCCATGTGTAAGTATAATGAGATTAGATGGACAGATCCCTTCGAGGGACACATCTCGTGTGAGAGATATCGTGAAGGAAATACCCACAAACGCCTTTGGTTTCTCTAAATATACACCATTACAAGGTTGTAATTTGTGGAAATTATTCTTTAATTTAACCCCGCGCAGAGTGACATGTGAATGGGGCCAACATTGAATTTTTTTTAGTTTATGCTTGTATGCACTGAAATTTGACATGGTTATAATAGATGCATGCGTTGATAGTATGGGAGGTTTTGCGACAAAGGGGTCACCTTGTTGCACACAATTTATTATTTTTGGGCTAAGATCTTCAAACTTTGGCCAAAGTTATGTCACCAAACTCTTCCAAGTCCAAATTGTGTAATTAGTCTACAATGTGAATTTCAAAATGCAAAAAACACCTAATGGTTTTAAGGAAACTTAGAAATTTCACCTCTTTAACTAGAGGATTCTCAGATCTTAACCTTTTTAATTTTCTCATATTTAAAGCAAGTAATATAATAATTACTCTTAGATTTAAAGAAAGTAAGATTTAAATTAATTACTCTCTTCTAAATGTGTAAGGAATTGAAATAATAATGTGATGTGACTCAAAATATGGAAAATTGATTTTGATATTTGGATTCATTGTATATTATTTAATATGGGACATTTTGTTCTAAAAGGGGCACTGGAGGAGTCTACCACAAGAAAAGGAGAGGGGATATGGGTTACCATGTATATTATGGGTTTTTTCCATGTGGATCACATGAAGGGTTTACCATGTACATGAGGTTCAAGTGAGCAATCTGATGTTGCCCCCCTACTCCCCCATAGGGCTACGTGACCTCTCATTCTTGGATCTCTAATTCTTGAGTTGAAATACTCTCTGAAACCTTAAAGGTCCCCCTATGTATCTAAACACATGTACCCTTGGCTTCCTGGTGTAGGTTTGACAGCAACCCGTGACCTTCCCTTTCTCTCTGCTGCAAAAAATTAGAGTGTCGGCGTTAGCTCCCTTTAAGATAGGCCCTCTCTTGATATGACCTGGGGCTATGACCATGTGATTACAGGTGTGGTCACAAGCAGTTTGAGGTCAAACTGATTTTGGGTTTGCAATGTTTCTCCAGCCTACACGTGTCCTCCAGATGGAACCACGGTTCAAATTGCGGACCACCTTCAATTCCTTAATCTCCTCGCAACTTCTTTCCCTGCAACGACATGAGATCATCAATCTCGCGATCTTGATGATAACTTCCAAGTCAAAGCTTAGAATATGCATCCTTCTTATATATGGATCATATCAGTTCCCTCTGAATCAATGGTTCTCTTCGCAATTCCAGACTCCGAGATTTTTAAATCTCAAACTCATGTCTCTTCCATACTCCAACTTTTTGGAACTGGCAATCTACGGATACCTGTCTCATAAATCAATGGTCTTTCTTTCACTTTGGGTGGTTGACCATTCAACCCATATCAACAGTCCAACAACCCCCTTCTCGATTAACGGTCGAGGTTTCCTCTGGGTCTCTGNCCCTGCAACGACATGAGATCATCAATCTCGCGATCTTGATGATAACTTCCAAGTCAAAGATTAGAATATGCGTCCTTCTTATATATGGATCATATCAGTTCCCTCTGAATCAATGGTTCTCTTCGCAATTCCAGACTCCGAGATTTTTAAATCTCAAACTCATGTCTCTTCCATACTCCAACTTTTTGGAACTGGCAATCTATGGATACCTGTCTCATAAATCAATGGTCTTTCTTTCACTTTGGGTGGTTGACCATTCAACCCATATCAACAGTCCAACAACCCCCTTCTCGATTAACGGTCGAGGTTTCCTCTGGGTCTCTGGACTTCTGAGATATCAAATCTCAAATCTCTTTTTCCCCATGAATTTTACCTGGAGTCTAAGATCCACTGATGTGTGTCCTCCCTGATCCAACAATCAAGGATTTCTTTGGGGATTTACCCGGAATTAACATATTTGTGCCACGTCCCTCTGAATACAATGGTCTAGATATTATTTTTGGACTTCAGGTCTCCGCGCTTTAGCGATCTAAATTCTCAGACTGAAAATTCACTCCAGCATTTCCCCGGAGTACGAGATCTGTTGACAAGTGTCTCCTCCCATATAAATGACTTGTGGCTCTTCGACTATTACCACTCTAAGATTTCCAAGTCTCAACTTTCACCTTCCTCCAGATCTTTCAAACTAATGACACGTACCCTCCTAGATTCAATGGTCTAGATATGCTCCGGCTCTCCGACTCTCCATGCTCCGGGAAGTTCAAGTCTAAAACTTGACTCTTTATGCACTCGCGATATCTGAAGGCTCACACTTGATCAATCGGATGGTTGAGATTTCACTTCGGCATTTCAGGGCTCCAGACTTCAGCAATCTCAAGTTTCAAATCATTCTCCCTCCTGAGCTTACATAAACCAACGACTATCATTCCTCCAGGCAATCTGACGCTTAGTCTTCGCTCCCAGTGATCTGACGGCTCAGATCTATTCTATTGATCAGATGGTCGAGATTCTATTTCAAGGTTCTGGACTCCAGGAATATCAAGTTTCAACTCCAATAACTTCTTTCTCCTCTACACGTGANAAATCTCAAATCTCTTTTTCCCCATGAATTTTACCTGGAGTCTAAGATCCACTGATGTGTGTCCTCCCTGATCCAACAATCAAGGATTTCTTTGGGGATTTACCCGGAATTAACATATTTGTGCCACGTCCCTCTGAATACAATGGTATAGATATTATTTTTGGACTTCAGGTCTCCGCGCTTTAGCGATCTAAATTCTCAGACTGAAAATTCACTCCAGCATTTCCCTGGAGTACGAGATCTGTTGACAAGTGTCTCCTCCCATATAAATGACTTGTGGCTCTTCGACTATTACCACTCTAGGATTTCCAAGTCTCAACTTTCACCTTCCTCCAGATCTTTCAAACTAATGACATGTACCCTCCTAGATTCAATGGTCTAGATATGCTCCGGCTCTCCGACTCTCCATGCTCCGGGAAGTTCAAGTCTAAAACTTGACTCTTTATGCACTCGCGATATCTGAAGGCTCACGCTTGATCAATCGGATGGTTGAGATTTCACTTCGGCATTTCAGGGCTCCAGAATTCAGCAATCTCAAGTTTCAAATCGTTCTCCCTCATGAGCTTACATAAACCAACGACTATCATTCCTCCAAGCAATCTGACGCTTAGTCTTCGCTCCCAGTGATCTGACGGCTCAGATCTATTCTATTGATCAGATGGTCGAGATTCTATTTCAAGGTTCTGGACTCCAGGAATATCAAGTTTCAACTCCAATAACTTCTTTCTCCTCTACACGAGAAGTGCTAAGGTTTTTGCACTTCCTCTTGATCTGAAGATTGTTTATCTTCTTCCCTATGATCCAACAATCATGATCGTTCTTCCTCTTGAGCTTTTGATATCTCTCTGCCTTGAAGATTTATCCACTTTCCAAAGGCTCCAAACCTTTTTTCTCTTGATGAATCCATCTCTGGGATCTCGTCAACACTCGTGAAAAGTGTTATCTCTTCTGAGCTTCTATCCTTGAAAGGATTTCGACCTCCCACGCACACTTTGCATTCTCGGGATTTTGAATAACTCAGTTCGAAGTGTTTTCTTGCAAAGAAAACCTTCTCGCCCACCTGGCGTTCTTCTACGCTGGTTCTTTGAAGCTCGTTGGCTTCTAGACGTTGTGCATGCCTTGCACTTGGTCTGAGTTTCAATTGTTTATCTTCTGATACTTGTATGCACACCTTGCATACAAGTATCATAAGATAAACAATTGAAACTCATCCAAATTCGTCATGAACTCATACATTCAATCTCTCGAACAATCATACATGAACGAAATGAATTAACTCATAGACACAGAATAACATTCATTCAATCACACATGAAATGAACATAGTCCAAGGATTTGGGACAATTTCTGTCTGTTCTATTCATTCATGAAAACGAAATTACACCATCATTCTTCTACTCTGCTCTGCTCTACTGATATCTCACCTATCTATCCATATTGATCTATTATAATGAAACAATGAAATATCTAAGGACCAGCCCCATGAGCTCTCTCATCCTATCTGAAATCTATCATCTCAAATTCAAAGTTGTTACCTACTCTATTCTATTACAATAACTACTAGTTATTTCCACATAGAGTCGAAACTCCACATCTGCAATTTTTTACAGTCCTTCAAGACTTTACAAACAAGCTACATTTTAAAATGATTTTTACCAAAATATCTCAACAACTGATTAAATTCTGAGTTAAATGCTCGATTTGAAATTATGTCGTTGTTGAGATGTCATTCATATGCCTCCACGCATGCATTGTTGACTTTGAAGGTGATTCTCTTGCATCATACTCCTCTGTTTAAAAAATTTCATGGACTCCTGTCCATGAGCTCCTGCACTGTCTTTCCATGCTACAAAATATCAGGTTCTATGACCCAACTTGCATCTTCCATTGGATGATATTTCCACTTCACTAAATAGTCAGGATATGTCTTCCTCCTGGTCTTGTTTCCATCCCTCTATTCAATGATTTTCTCCATATGAGGTTTTTCTGTTGTGGGCAATTTCTCTTCCCACTGAATTTCTTTATGATCACCTGATTCCCCTACTATATCTCTCATGTAAGGATACAGGTCTACAACATTGAATATCGGTGATATCCCAACATTGTCTGGCAACTCAGTCTCATAAGCATTGGCTACAAATTTTATGACAATCCTGCATGGTCCTATCCTTTTCATCTTTAACTTGTTGTACGTTCCCCTTGGAAATATCTCTTTTCTCAAATGATCTAAAAAATCATCTCCAACTTCGAATTGAACTTCTCTCTTCTTTTGATCAACTCTGCTCTTGTATTTCTGGCTGTTGTTCTGTAGCTTCTCTTTGAATTTGTCATGGAGTTTATGCATTTCTATTGCAAAATCCTCTGCTCAAGCAATTCTAAACTCATCTTGATTCAAATATCTCAACTTTGTAATCCCACTTGGTTGTATACCATACACAATTTCAAATGGACTTTTTCCTGTGCTCCTGTTCACTGAATTGTTGAATGCAAATTCTGCTTGTGCCAGAATCTGATCCCATTGTCGACCTTGCTTAGTGACTAAACTTCTCAATACATTTCCCATAATTATGTTTACTACTTCAGTCTTTCCATATGTTTGAGGGTGATATGTTGAACTAAGGGATAAATTCATCCCCAGCCTCTTCCATAGATTCCTCCAAAAGTGTCCTACAAATTTGGCGTCCCTGTCTAAAACTATGATTCTCCACAATCCATGTAGTCTTACCACTTCTCTGAAAAACAAATTGGCGATGTGTGTAGAATCGCTTGTATTCTAGCATGGTATGAAATGTGCCATTTTTGAGAATCTGTCTACCACAACAAATATAGAATCACTCCCTTTTTTAGTTATAGGCAATCCCAAAACAAAATCCATACTGATTGCATTCCACGGCCTTTCTGGAATTGGTAATGGTTGATAAAAACCAGTGTTATGTTGTCTTCCTTTTGCATACTGACAAATTATGCATTTTTTCATGAATGTTTTCACTTATGCTCTCATGCTCAGCCAATAATACTAATTTCTCAGCTGCACAAATGTCTTATCATGACCAAAGTGTCTAGCTAAACCTCCACTGTGTTTCACTTCCAGTAGGTTGTCTCTCATTGAGCATTTCAGAATGCATAATTGGCTCCCTTTGAACAGTAATCCATCCTGGATCAAATATTCAATCCATGGGCTCTTGTCTCCCAACAAAGGATTCTTGGATGCCTCATAAGCTTCTTTCAAATCTGCATCTTCTTTATACATCTCCTTGAGGTGTTCGAACCCTAAGGTATCCACTTGGAATTCATGTACAATCAAACTCCTTTTGCTCAAAGCATATGCAACTTTGTTAGAAATTCCAGCAATGTGTTTGATAACAAAAGTAACATTCTGCATAAATTCTACCCATTTTTCATGTTTCTGATTCATCTTTTCTTGCCTAGTAATAAATTGCAAAGCTTGATTATCATTGTACAAGACAAATTCTTTAGGAATTAGATAGTTTTTCCATTTTTTCAAATCTTGAATCACTGGAATAATTTTTCTTGGCGTCATTCAGTTTCTCACTGAAATAAGCAATTGGCTTATTGTCCTGACTCAAGACTGCTCCAATAGATAATCCACTTGCATCGCATCTCACCTGAAATGTTTTTCCAAAATATGGTAAGACCATAATTGGCTTCTCTATGATCTTTTATTTAAACACTTTGAAACTTCTTTTAGCTTCCTCCATCCAACTGAAGGACTTGTGTTTCTTCTTCATAGTGTCTAGCATGGGTGCACATATGCCACTGCAATTTCTAATAAATTTCCTATAAAATATYGCTAACCCATGAAAACTTCTTACCTCAAATATGTTGCTCAGCAATGGCCATTCTCTAATCGCTCTCACTTTTTCTGGGTCCATCTTCAATTCATTTGAAGAGATTACGAAACCCAAAWATATGAGCTCCTTCTTTATAAAAGAACTCTTCTTTAGATTTATCAACACTTTCTCTTGCTGCAACCTTTCAATCACTGATGTCAGATGTCTTAAGTGTTGTTCCTTTGTCTTACTRAAGATTAGTATGTCATCTATATATACTATGAAAAATTTTCCTATGAAGTCTTTCAAAACTTCATTCATTAACCTCATAAATGTGCTTGGTGCATTTGTCAATCCAAACGGCATGACCATCCATTCAAACAATCCTTCATTTATCTTGAATGTTGTTTTCAATTCATCTCCCTCTCTCATTCTTATTTGATGATATCCGCTCTTCAAGTCTATCTTAGAAAAATAGCTCACTCCACTTAAACAATCCATCAAATCATCCATCCTCGGTAAAGAGAATCTGTATCTAATGGTTATCTTATTGATGGCTCGAGAATCTGTACACATTGTTGGCCCTTGACCAAGTTTTGAGTATCTTGGTCATGTTTGACCTATTTTGGGACTTCGATAGGCTGTCAAAGGTGGAGTGCAAGACGAAGCAGATATCGTGGGATCTTGGCTCCTTTCTAGGGCCCTTTTTGGGTTTTGGGCTTATGTAACGGGTATGGGAATGTCGGCCCATGGCTTTACCCATGCTTAGGCCTATTTTGTAATATATAAATAGAAATCTAGGCGATGTAAGAAGTACCCATAGTAGAGTGATAGTACTAGCTATGTGCAAGAATACACGATTAATACTTGCAGAGCTAAGTGAAAGTCATCTTTAGTGTTTTGTGCACAGACTGTGTAAGGCTTTGTGCATAGAACTACTCGGGGAAGGAGGATTTGGCGGAGTGCGCACATATATCCTGTCCTATGCAGAGTATGGTTCTGATGCTTTGTGCCTGTAAGAATTTTGATAGAAGATAATAAAGAGAAGAAGAGTTGGTGGACGTAGCCCCAGGGTGGGGGTGAACCATGTACATCTTGTGTTATGGTTGCTTTGTGCAATGTATTGATGTGTTTATGTGTTTACTTGTTTAGATACTTTGATATAGATGAATGGTAGATAAATCTGTTGATGCTATGTTCTTAATAATATGGATGAATGCTAGATATGACCTATGTGGGTGTGCTTAGTACTTGAATGTACTAGATCTGGTAGAATACTGCGATGCTTTGTAATTAGGGTTTTATCTATGAAGTAAATACTGGTTTAATACTTATGAGCTATAATAGCTAACCTTGTTAAGGTGTTGTAATCACATATTTGTGTCCCAGCCAAGGTTGTAGACATCTGAGTCCTGCAACCACCCCTGCCTCTACCTCGAGTGAGACTTCATCTTCTTCATAGGTGTTTCCAAAAGGGCCGGTAGTTAGGGCTTTCTTGGTGCATTGTTGTAGCATTGAAGCCTGGGTCTACCCCTGTGCCAACAAATGGTTTTGTTGTCGGGACCTGGAACTGTGATTGCTGGTAACTAAGGAAAAAGGAACTTTGTGTGAAGATCTGACCTGAAACTGTGATTGCTAGGAACTGAAGAAAAATAATATTTGTGTGAAGATATGACCTGAAACTGTGATTGCTAGGAAATGAGGAAAAAGGAGCTTTGTATGAAGATCTAACTTGAAACTGTGAAATCTCTATGCGTAGATCTATTGCTTGTTGGGTATGTGTTATATTCTTTGCATGTGTGTGTGTGTGGGTGCATCAGATATGACAACTGCGTCTGATGATCCCTTCACCTAGAGCTCTGCTGTGTGCACCGGGTGCTTTCCTAGGGGGGTCCCAGGGGGGGTAGGTATGCCCCCCTTGGTTACGCGCAGCGTTCGGGGCAACGCCCTGAAATTTTTTTTTGGGCAATTTTTTGCTATTTTTAGCGGATTTTGCTATTTTTAGCGGATTTGTAAATTAATCCCGGATTAATGGATTAGGGTTTTGGTATCTACGAAATACTTAAAAAAATTGTATATATTGTATGGCGAATGGTGAAATTCGATATAATGAAAATAAGAAAGGTTTTCCTGGTTGAGGGTTTCCGGTATAAAATCTTTGTGTACTCTGTGTATGAGCCATTGATTAATTTCTGTATTGCTTAAGAATCTATATGCATTGCTTTACTTCGCAGGTTTAAAACTTACATTGCTTTAGTGCGCAGTACTCTAATTGACTTGTGAAGCTCTATGCTAAGAAAAGAAGTCCAATCTGAAGAGAAGAGGTAAGATCCGAAAGCTCTGTGCTTTGTTAAAGGTAAGATAAATGGAATTCTTTGTTTCAAAAGTATGGATCTAGGTATATTTGATAAATTATGTTCTAGATTTAAAATTAGGGCACAAATAGATTAAATAAGATTCGATATAATTAGATCTGATAAAAATAGTGAAAGATATGTTATTCTTATGCATAGAGAGAATTTTTGGACTAACAAATGGATGTAGGGACCTAGAAATATTTTTTTGCAGGTTAGCTACTATGATCCTAGTGTGGAGTACAAGAAAGGTTGGGGATCATTTAAGAAAAAGAGAAGATTAACCCTTTGTTACAGTTGCACAAGACCGGGACATATTGCTAAGGATTGCCTTGGTATAAAACCTAGTTGTCTTTGTTGTAAGGTTGTGGATCATGAAGTTTTGGATTTCCCTAGAATGATTGCTAAGCTTGAAAGAATGAATATGGAACAAGTAGACCCTGAAAAAGGTCAAGAAACTGAGACCATGGAAGAACCCCAGAAGGAATCAGAGACTGTACTATTATAGATGAAAGAAACCCTTAAGGACCACAGAGATACTAATCTATCATAGATCTTAAAAGAGAAAGAGAAAAGAGAAGTAAGAATCGGAGACTTTGACATTGACTGTATTCTTAATGAGGAAACACAGGTGAATATCATGACAGAAAGAACTTGGGAAATTTTAGGAAAGCCTGCTACGATTCCTTCATTAGAAGTAATAGGATTATTTAAAGGAAATCTGATAACCCTACGTGGAAGACTTACCCAAATATCTATGAGTGCTCATGGAACTTCGACAGAAGAAGATTTTGAGGTTGTTAAATTTATTGAGAACAACGCCCCATTTTCTATGTTATAGGAAAACCTTGGATCGAAAAGGATCAATCCAGAAGAAAAGAAGAAGTCTTAGAGCATAAGAAGCAAGAGTTGAAATATTTCATGACTAGGAGGATCATGCACTTGATTGAAGAACAGGAGAATAGATCGAAGCTATTTAGAACCATGGATGTCAAAGTTGGAAGAGCATGGGAAGAATCACAAGAGACTAAAACACCTACCCCAGATGGAGAAGAAACATTTCCCTTGAATCCCATGAAAGAATATCAACAGCGCGAAGTTACTATGCCAAGAGGAGATAAGAATCAGAATGGAAAGAGGAATACCGAGATGAAGATCACTGGAAAGAAGGCTAGAAAACTAAGCAAGAAGAGAGAAAAGATTGAAAAATTACAGAAGGTTCCAGAGGAAACTTCACAGAAGGAAAATTTGCAAAATTAGAACTTTGTCGGGATAGAAGAACAACACCACCTGGCACTTCGCCATGGAAAAGCGATATAGCCGTTGAAATAATTATAACTATTAGACTGACACTCTGAATGGTTAGAACAATAGTTATGGCCAAAAATATCGCCATCAAACCGTTGGGACCGCGTTGTAATGGACAGAACTGAATTAATGAAGGCTTCTTGCCCATTGGAGAGATCTGTTACCTAGTTATCTACTTATTCCGTCGAGCCTTGCACCAAGAACACTTTTTCCAACAATGATAATCTGAGCCCATAGATTAGTTAATTTCATGCAATAATCATTGAGCTATCACCATCCATCCTGTTGCATTGAGTAGTTACTCTTCAAACCCGAGATATTCAACCATGAGCGTGTATGTCCAAAGAACTTAGTGCAGTCGATAATTCTATGATGGAGATACTCATTAACATCATGACTAAGAAGATAATGTCTGTAGGCATACAGGCTTCATGAACGAGAGGAGTGCAAGCCTCCACATTGACTTCTCACGGATCCAGACCATCCTGAGTTGCGAATGAGAAAAGAACCAATCACAAAGATGACCTAGCAAATGTGAAGATAATCTCGACCATCCTACCCGATTACATCCCACCCCTGGCCAGTGTAGTGAGTCATGACAATGTCCCGAGGGACTTTGACTACACCGTCATCACTGCATATCTCCCGAAGGGGATACGCATTTTCATACCATAGCTAGAAAGGATTCCAACCTTGAATATTAGTGACTATAACATGGGAGACCGTAAGATCTATGGCATGCTTGCGCCTCACAAATATCTAATCAAGATGAAGGGAAATAATATGAAAATCATCCCTCAGCCATGGACCATGAACCTCGCGCAGTCCACCCTTTTGAATGTAATGAAGATTCCACATTTTGGAAGGCACAAGGAGGTTAACGCCTGTGTTAATCTCCTGTTGTCATGCTTCCACGGTTTTTATCTATGGTTGGACAGATGTATCACTATCGATCTAGCGCTGATCCATAGGATCACCGGACTGAGCATGCATGGACCAGATCCATAGGAATTCTACCCAGGAAAGTTGCAGACCGCGCCTTAGCACAAACGATTAAAGAAACATACGACGATGTTGATAAGGGGATGCGAGGCTACAAGGTATCCTCCATCTAGAATGGCGCAACGTGCCTAGCATGCCAATTAATTCTAGGAAAGATGGTAAGGAAGAATAGACCCATGTAGGTCACAGGGTTTTTCGTTGACCTCGATGGGAAATGTGTGGAAGGCCTACAGATGAACTGGGCAAAGTACTTAGTTAACCAGCTCAAACTGGATTTCCACGAAACTCAGGACCAGGGCTATGAGTTTCACTTCAGCTGGCTCCTGATGCTCATCGTGTTTACTGCTTGGGAGATGCTGGAAGGTGCAACCTTTCCTGACATCGATCCATTAGAGCTACTCACTGCGAAGTTCACAATGCTCTAGTATTTGAGTGATATGGGAAAGCAGTGGCAATCAAATGCAATATTTCATACCTATTACCTTCATCTTAGGAGGGTTATTGTGTCCTTCCCTTGTATGACACCAAACACCTTGGACATATTCAGGCCTCTTATGAAGTTCCGCGCAGATAGGCATTTTTTCTACATCACTGCGCACACCGATAAAATAAAATAAGAACTTCAGTACTACTACAAGCTCACTACAGAAGACCTAGAAGAAATCATTAAAGACTGGCCTGCAGAACTCCTTATCCCTACTGACCCGACAAAGCTGTCTAACCCGGAACTCATTGGAAATCTGGTCGTTAATCGCGAGAGTATGATGCCCCAAGAAGCAACAGGATGAAGAATAAGAAAGATGTACAGAAAGTAAACATCTCATTAGAAGAGACCACATCTGAGTCACCTAGCGAAGGAGGTGATGATGAAGTGAACAAAGAGGAAAAAGAACAAGAAGAAGATAAGCAAGGTGAAGTAACACCACCACAGAACATCCCTGATGACACTGATCCATCTAAGAAAAGGAATCTTTCCCCCACAAAACCTTCATCACAGAATAATTCCAAATCTAATAAGCCAAAGATGCAGAATGTACTCATGGTCGATGAATTCAATTTCATTATTTCAGCTATAGGAGATGCCTCAAAAGATATTTTTCAAATAACTGAAGAAAAAAAAGAATCCATGTACAATAGAATTGAAGCAGAACTAAGAGGTGTACAACAAGCCCTTTATTTGAGCTGGGTAGTGTCCACTGCGCCCCCACCCTCAGAAGAACTAGAGCTGGGAGATGAGCCTGCTCAACTCCGCAGACTGGTTGATCTGACCGAAGCTCACCTTCATCAAGCACAGGCTGAGAAAGACCAGGCCACAAAGGCCTTAAAACAATCACAGGAGGAAGTTATAGAGCAACGCAGGATTGCGCAACAGGAGAAGGACACTCTTCAAGTGAATTTCGAAGAAGAGAGAGCACAGATCTAGCAGGAGAAAGAAAATTTGCTCGCGGAGCAGGTCAGACTAAAAGAATTAGTCAATAGATCACTTCACTCTGTGACAGGCTTGGATCGGAAGGAGGGATAACCAGTAGAACACCAAGTAGCATAGCTCGCAGAAACCATCCAACAACTTCAGTAGATAATCACAGATCTGGACCTACGAACAGTGCCCAGTACTCCGCAGGATGTGCGAGATCAAAGAGAAGTGATTGCCCAAGGCGTAGTTGAAAGAATCAAGGGCCTCACCATGGAATGTAAAAAATTGAGTGATCACAATGCCCAAACTTATGAGTGACTCACTAAGGATCCTAAATTGAATGCACTAGAGTCACAACTCCAGGAAGCAAAGAAGCAAGCACAAATAATACACGTGTAGTTGAAGCCCCTATTAGCCATTGAGAGGATGAAGCGATCCCAAGAAAAATCCACTGCCCAACAGTAGGTCCACACTATTCAGAGTAGATTCATGGAAGTAACTCATAGGCTCCAGCCTATATAGGATGAGGCTTGCCAACTATTCTCAGAGATTGAAGGTCAAGGAGCAGAACTAGAGCAAGTCGTAAATGCAGCTGGACAACGCTTAGAGGGACTTGTCAACGAAGTAGTCATCCAAGAGTTCACTGAACAGGAGGTCTTGGCATAGAAACAGGTTGACGAATCTCGAGCCAAGATCGAGGCTTTTGCGGTAGAGCTACCTAGAGCAGAGTGACTCGAGACGAGTCACAGGTGAGTGTTGGGGGCTTGTTGGCCCTTGAACAAGTTTTGAGTATCCTTGGTCATGTTTGAACTATTTTGGTACTTCAACAGGATGTCAAAGGCAGAGCGCAAGATGAAGTAGATATCGTGGGATCTCGTCCCCTTTTTAGGGCCCTTTTTGGGTTTTGGGCTTATTTAACGGGTATAGAAAATTCAACCCATGGGTTTACCCATGCTTAGGCCTATTTTGTAATATATAAATAGAAAGCTAGGTGATGTAAGAAGTACCCGTAGCTGATTTCTAGTACTAACTATGTACAAGAAGATGCGATTAAGACTTGCAGAGCTAAGTGCAAGTCATATGTAGTGCTTTGTGCATGGACTGTGTAAGGCTCTTGGCCTATAACTACTCGGGGAAGGAGGATCTAGCGGAGTGTGCACAGATCTCCTGTCCTATGCGGAGTAGGGTTTTGATGCTTTGTGCCTGTAAAAATATTGATAGAATATAATAAAGATAAGACGAGTTGGTGGATGTAGCCCCAGGGTGGGGGTGAGCCACATACATCTTGTGTTATGGTTGCTTTGTGCAATGTATTGATGTGTTTAGGTGTTTACTTGTTTAGATACTTTGATATAGATGAATGCTAGATATATCTGTTGATGTTATGTTCTTAATAATGTGGATGAATGCTAGATCTGACCTATGTGGACATGCTTAGTAATTGAATATACTAGATCTGGTAGAATATTGTGATGCTCTATAATTAGGGTTTTATCTTCAAAATAAATACTTGTTTGATACTGATGAGCTTTAATAGCTAAGTTCTTTGTTAAGGTGTTGTAATCACATGTTTGTGTCCTAGCTAAGGTTGTAGACATATCAGTCCTGCAATCACTCCTTCATCTACCTCGGGTGAGACTTCATCTGCTTTGCAGGTGTTTCCGAAAGGGCCAGTAGTTAGGGTTTTTTTTGTGTGCTATTGTAGCATTGAACCCTGGGTATGTTGTTGTTCCAACACACATTCTCCATCCTCCATCTTTGTTTGGACTTAACACAGTCGATACTGCACATGGCCTTAGGATTTCTCTGACTAAACCTTTATCCAACAACTCCTAGACTTGATTTTTGACTTCCTCATTATCTCTAGGTGTCAACCTATAAGTTGCTTTGTTTGGTAAACTAGCTCCTAGAATAAGTTCAATATGATGGCTTATACTCCTAATGGGTGGCAATGAGTGTGGTAACTCATTCACGACTATATCAGCAAATTTTTCTAACAGTTCCTGGATTTCTATAGGCAAATATTCTATAGAAGTATTTTCTAGGCTTCCTCACTACACCAAACTGCATTTCCTTCTCCTTATTGACTTATTTCAAGAGATCCTTCCCACTCATGAGAAGTATGCTTGAATTGGCTTCTCTCTTCTGCTCTTTGTCTTCTATGGGTAACAACATATGTGTCCTACCATTATTTTATAGGGTATCTGCATTCTTTCTTCCATCATGAATAACTTTTCAGTCATATTTCCACGGCCTCCCAAATGATATATGACAAACATCCATATGAATTACATCACAGAATATTTCATCTTTTTAACCTCCTATTTTAAATTCAACTTGGCATTGTTGACTTACCATTACTTGATGTCCTTTTTGTAACCACGATACCTTGTATGGTTTTGGATGTGTAGTTGTCTTCAGCTCCATATTTTCTACCATCTCTATGGATACTAGATTTTCAGTGCTCCCACTATCTATGATCACCTTGCAAACTTTGTCTTTCAACTTGCAAGCAATTCTAAATAGAATAGTTCCTTAGGTTCCTTCTCTAGCTTAAGAAGAATTTTCCTCATCATGAGTTTTCTTCCTCCTTCTGATGCTTCTACTTCCACATTCTTTTGTGCTTCGACAATGTGTTCTTCTCCGCCTCCTTATCTCTTTCTATTGGGGAATTCCCAATATTTGTGTCCTTCCTTTCTACAGGTATAGCATTTAACTACACCTCCTCTGGATCTTCCTCTTCCTCTACCCCTGGAAAAAGAACTCCATCCTCCATATTTTCCTTCTTTAGAACTTCCACCCTTCTCATGGTGACTATGTTGTTTGTTAGCTTTAGGCTTCCAATTCTAGAACTTCTCTCTATTGGTTCCCTTGCCTCTGCTTGAATTTCCTCCTCTGCTTCATTGGCTTTGCTTCCTAGCCAATTTTTCTTCAGCTTTCAAGGCTACTTGATAAGAATCCTCAACTTTAATGACTGACATCATGTTGATCTCCTCTTGGATTTCATATCTCAACCCATTGATGTATTTGGCTATTTTTTCATATTCATTTTCTTTATGTCCAGCCCTGATGTTCAGTTTCTAAATTCTTTAGTGTACTCCTTCACTGATAAAACCCTCTGTTTTAGGTTCAGCAATCTCCTGTAAAGATTGATTTGGTAATCTTTTGGGATAAATTTGGCCTTCAAATTGGCTACCATCCTATCCCAATTTTTAATTTTCTGCTTACCATTTCTCTTGTGTTCGTCTTGTATTTCATCCCACCATAATGTTGCATGACCTTTCAACCTTGTCACTGCATGCTTCACCATCTTGTCTTCTTTGATATCTTTGTAATTGAAGTATTTTTCTATAGAACATACCCAATATAAAAATTCGTCAACTTCTAAATTGCCTTCATACATAGGTACCTCTATTCTTGCTCTGGCTCCTATCTTAGAAACAACTTTTATTAAGCGATCTTGTGCAGCATCCTCTGCTACATTTTCTTCGACCTCTTCTTCCTCACTCTCATCTTCACTAATATATCCATCACCTGGTGCTCTCCTCTATGTTGTCTCCATGGCATCCAATCTCATTCGGAGTCACCTCATTTCTTATTCCATTTCTTCATTGG
>JASDQU010308952.1:111103-121239 GCA_032191745.1 Picea mariana | reverse complement strand
TTCCTTAATCTCCTCGCAACTTTTGTCCCTGCAATGACACGGGATCGTCGATCTCGTGATCTTGACGATAACGTCCAAATCGACGCTTCGAATCTGTGTCCTTATTATCTATGGATTAGATTAGTTCCCTCTAAATCAATGATCGAGGTTCTCTTCATAATTTTGGACTTTGAAATTTTGAAATCTCAAACTCATCTCTCTTTCTTACTCCAACTTTATGGAAATAGCGATCTACGAATACATGTCTCGTAAATCAACAGTCATTCTTTCACTTTGGGTGGCTGACCTTTCAACCCATATCAATGGTCCAATGACCCTCTTCTCGATCAAAAGTTGAGGTTTCCTCTAGGTCTTCGGACTTCTGAGATCTCAAATCTCAAATCTCTTTTTCCCCGTGACTTTTACCTAGAGTCTAATATCCACTAATGTGTGTCCTCCCTGGTCCAATGATCGAGGATTTCTTCGGGGATTTACCCAAAATTAACAGATTTACACCACATCCCTCCGAATCCAAAGGTCAAGATATTATTTCGGGACTTCGGGTCTCCTCCCTTCGGCGATCCCAATTCTCAAACTGAAAAATCACTCCATCTTTTCCCCGGAGTACGAGATCTATTGATAAGTGTCTCCTCCCAGATCAATGACTCACAGCTCTTCAATTGTTTGTGGTCTGGGAGTTTCAATTCTCAACTTCCGCCTTCCTCTAGATCTTTCGAACTGCTAACAGGTACCCTCCTGCATTCAACAATCCAGATATGCTTTGGCTCTTCGAATCTCCATGCTCCGAGAGGTTCAAGTCTCAAACTTGACTCTTTATGCACTCGTGATATCTTACAGCTCACACTTGATCAATCAGATGGTTGATATTTCACTTCGATGTTTTGGGGCTCCGGACTTTGGGAATCTCAAATTTCAAACCACTCTCCCTCTCAATCTTACAGCAACCAACGACTGTGATTCCTCCTGGCGATCCGACACTTAGTCTTCGCTCCTAGTGATCTGACAGCTCAGATCTCTTCCACTGAACAGATGGTTGATATTCTATTTCGGGGTTCCAGACTCTGGGAATCTCAATTTTCAACTCCGATATCTTCTCTCTCCTCTATACACAAAGTGATAAGGTTCTTTCACTTCTTCCTGATTCGACGATTATTGATCTTCTTCCCTATGATCCAACTATCAAAGTCGTTCTTCTTCTTGAGCTTCTGATATCTCTCCACCTTAAATATTTATCCGCTTTCCAAAGGTTCCAAACCTTTTTTCTCTCAACGAATCTGTCTCTGGGATCTCGTCAACACTCGTGAAAAGTGTTATCTCTTCTGAGCTTCTATCCTTGAAAGGATTTTGACCTCCCATGCACACTTTACATTCTCAGGATTTTGAATAACTCAGTTCGAATGATTTTCTTGCAAAGAAAACCTTCTCGCCCACCTGGCATTCTTCTGTGTTGGTTCTTCGAAGCTCGTTGGCTTCTAGACATTGTGCATATCTTGCACCTAGTATGATTTTCTTTTATTCTCTCTGAACCTCTCTGAATCAATCCAAGACTCAGTCGATGCACTCCTTGCGTTCAAGATGCACACCTTGCATACAAGTATTAGAAAATAAACAATTCAAACTCATCTAGTTTCATCACGAACTCTTACAATCAATCTATCGAACAATCATACATGAACGAACTGAATTAACTCATAGACACAGAATAACATTCATTCAATCACACATGAAATGAACACAGTCCAAGGATTTGGGACAATTTCTGTCTGTTGTATTCATTCATGAAAACGAAATTATAGTTTCATTGTTCTACTCTACTCTGCTCTACTAATCTCTCCTTCTTATATATTACAATGCAATAATGAACTATCTAAGGACTGGCCCCACGAGCTCTCTCATCCTCTCTAAAATCTATCATCTCAAATTCAAAGTTGTTACCTACTATGTCCTATTACAATAACTACTAGTTATTGCCAGATAGAGTCAACACTCCACATCTGCAATTTTTTACAGTCCTTCAAGACTTTACAAACAAGATACATTTTAAAATTTTGTTTACAAAAATATCTCTACAACCGATTAAATTATGATTTAAGTGCTTGATTTGAAATTTTGTCATTGCTGAGATGTCATTCGTCTGCCTCCACGTGTGTGTTGTTGACTTTGAAGGCGATGCTCTTGCATCAAATCATCATTGTGTTGTAAGAAGAAACCACACAATTACATCCATGTTTGAGTGAACCACATTGGTGCATCCTCCATTGGATGGAATTCCACATTTGTAATATATAATTCCTTTTTACTTTCATTTCTATTTAAACGAATATTAAGGAAGAAAATGCTCTTCAATAATAAGACTAAATTAGATATATATTCATTGTTATGTTATGATTTTGTAATAGATTGAGTTCTTTGATATTGTATAGCTACCATTATGTATTTTTTATGCTAAAAATATCATCAAATTGATAATTTATATGTATGTTTTCTCTTTCCTTGCAAACTATCTATATGTAAAGCATGAATTAATAAGATATTCTAAACTAGGGAAAATGTTCCCTTACATTTTGGATATTTAGTATATGAACTAGTTTGGTTCATTGTACATTTATGTGGCTATTGTCAATGTCATGCACCTTATAAATGCTTTTGTGGACCTAAAACATGCTCTATTTAGGATTAAACATTTAAAAAACTCGGGCTTACATTTTAGAGCATGTTTTCAAACCTTGAAACTTCCCAAAAACATTTACATGCATTTCGTGACGTGTTTCCACATTTTGGTTTGTTTCCAACCTAAAAATGAATTTTTGCAGGGGGCGTTCCCTACAACTTAGCCCTATTAACCCCAAAAGTTTCCCAAGAAAAATCCAAGTGTTAAACTTAGAAATGTTAATCCCTAACCCCGCACATGAATAAAAGGAAATCTTAGATCATATTTTAGGGACAGTTTTGAGAGTGTATCTCCCTAGAAAAGAGTATTTTCATTAAATAGTTTTAGGTACACTTCCTTCAAAGGAAGATTCTTAGCCATTGAAATATCCAATGAGACAAGATTATTGTTGTTTTTTAATCCTCCTCATTGTTGCTTTCATAACCATTTCAAATTTTTGAGGGAAACATTAAGGTGTTGAATACGAGAAGCATCTACAAGGAAAAAAGGTACACTTGTGATGTAGATATAAATAGTGTTTGGGAAGCAAAGAGGAAACTAGTTTGAATTTTTTTAATATGGTATAATTGAGGATTCATTTCCTAGGATTATGGGTAGTGTTCAAGACCCTATGTTTGAGGAATGAACCTATTCCCAATAGAGGGTGTCTTTTTGAAGAACTTTCTAAATACATAACAAGAAGAAGGGAATTCAAGATTATATGTTGTAACTAAAACTATTATATGCGGAGATATGGAAATAAGTTAATGTGGAGTATGGTGCATGTGTTCTTAACATATTTAGGTCATATTATTCCCCTTTTTTCACATTAATTATTACAGTTGTAGGATGTAGATTTCAAGGAAGAATGAAATAAGATTTGGTTGTTGATTTGAAAACATTTAATATGATATGTGGAGCCCATTTCATGGTAGTACTTTCACTCTTTGACAGTGAAATAMTGTTGATTTCAAGGGAATATGATAACATTTATGACAATGAGAGGACATTTMTCCAAGGGATATTCTTTTCCCTATTTCATGTGTATGATGGTAGCATATTTGTATGAAAAATTACACCTATTATGACATCTATCATGGTCATTGATTTGAAAACAATACATTATCATTGTAAAGGAGTGAAGCCCAACTTCCTAATCAATAGATTAAAGGATACATGACATATTGGTGAGTATTACATTTTGAATATTTGTGGTGAAACCCCATTCCATTTAAATTTGAATGACGAACGACATATATTCATGGTGAGAACAAGCAATGGTATTAAAGACAAACAAGGTCTATTGTCTCACTAGACAACTCCACTATGAGGGATCTAGCAACATGGATCAATGATAAAGCAATGGAATCCACCTAAATATGTATCCAAAGAATATGATGGTTAATTAACTCAATGGTTGTAGCACATATATTTAATGAAGGAAATTATTTAGCATTTGTTTGACACACTGGACAAGATTGAAGGAGGTCAACAATGTGAGGATTTGAAGCATAACTCATTGACTCTCTGTAATGTTTTTTTCAAACTTTAAGAGCATATTCAACATATTTTCCATGAATATTTGAATGAACCTAAGAATCGATACCATTCTTTGTGATGAAATCCCTTCAAGAAGAGAATCCCCTAAAGATCATGCTACAAGAGGGAGGGCGTCTTGATTCAATAATAATTTCTCAATCCAATCCCATTGTAGTCTCTATTTTTGAGATTGATCATTACCTAGAGTTGGGATGTTAAATTGACTCTATTAAACATTATATGGACGATCTATTTTAGATCTAGACATAGAAGATTAGTCTTGGTCGTCATCTTTTTTCTTTGACCCATAATCATCTAGGTAATGATTTGAAAATGGCCATAGGTTTTCCCCATCTATGAATGTACACATACCCTACCCCCCTATGTATTTGAACCTGTGACCTCCAAGGACTATACTCGTGTTCTTAACTAGTAGGCCCACTGTATAATATTTATTAATTATTATAATATATTTATTATTTTATGATATAATATGATGATGATGATCTAATTTTAAGGTCACGGCCAAGCCAGACACCAAATTGGTGTATGAGACTCCCTTGTTTGTGGGACAAGGGACCCCCTCCGTGCAACAATTTGACCACTAATGTCTACATATGTATACATACCTTGCGCCCCTTTAGATTTGATATTGTGAACTCTTACGAGGAAACACATGTTATTAACAATAGTTTATTAAATATTTAATATATGTAAGTTACATAAAATATATCTTACATAATTTACATTATATAAATTATAAATTATATATTAAATAAATTGTAAAATATATGAAAAATATACAAACAAAAATACAATTCATAATCCCTCACCCTCGCGTGCATAACCTCCCCATTGTTCGAATTCCTAATTCCCCATTGTATGAATTACCTCACCTCCCCACRACTAAGAGTTCCCTTGTTGGAGCGAAAACGGAGGAGTGAGCTCCTGACAGACAACGACATCACTAGCCCTTGTTGGAATGATAAAGGAGGAGAGATGGAGAATTCCCTTTTTGGAGCAACAGAGTAGGCCCTTGCTAGAGAGATAGAGGAGACCCCACCTTAACTAGAAATGATGCCAAAATCGGTAAGTTATTAAAATTCCTTAAAACCGTAAATCAAGAATTACATATCCTCCTTTTGAATCTCGTCTAAAGTTTTGTTAAGCCTGTTAACGAATTTGAGAAATAGAATCTCTTATAGTCGCCCTAAAAATTTACTCCATTGGTCATCCACTTGCTCAAATGGAGGTTAAGAGGCTTGGATTGATATGAACTTTATTTCCAAAACCCAGGACCGATGATTTTGGATAATAGGGGCAATGGATTTGCATAAACATAAAATGGAAGATCCTATGATCTTAAGAATTGGAGTGTTTGAGCTTTTAATCCTACTCGATTACAAGTAATTTTTGTCCAAAATCAATTTCCAACATTCCCTTCCTTTGGATACCAGTCTCCATACAATTTTGGCTCCCAATTCTAGTTTCATGGGAAAATGATATTTTGCATCTAATCCTCCTCTCTCTTATGCCACACTCACTATATTCCAATATAAAAGATGATATTTTTCGTTTTTGTATTCCCCTCTTACCATAAAAAATTATGGATATCTTTCCCAATATGCTGCATTATTCTAATCGATTCTAGCAAATAATATCCTTAAGAAAACAAGTAGGCTTGATACAACAGACTTTATCAAAACCACTCTACCTACTAGATTTAACCACTATGAGCTCCATTGTTGTATCTTGTTTTTTATTTTTTTCAAGAATAGCTTTCTAGTCAACTACCTCTGGCAACTTGGAAACTATAGGCATCCCAAATATCTGAACATACCATTGAGGCACCATAGGAAACTCTATCATTCTAGATATATTTTGCAACAACCTTGGAGAAGAATTCCAACCATACATTTTTGTCTCCTTATTGATCTTTCCTCCTAACACATCCATGAAATGATTTAATACCTACTTGAATTGGTAATTTATGGTGACAAAGGAACCCCCCATAAGCAATTTGTCATCATCAAACTAAGAGTGTCTTGATTATTTGGCTCCCTGGACAATCAATATACCCTTCAAGTTTCTAACAATTCTCTCTTGCTCCAACCTTTTACTCAAAGAGTTGGCCATGAGAATGTATAAGAATGGAGACAAAGGGAGGCCTTGTCTCATCCCTCTCTTACTCTAAAAAAGGAGGTCAACCTACCATATACCTATGATGTTATCCATGGGAATCCAATGCATGCTTTAACCCAGTGAATAAAAGTTTTTGTAAAGAAGGATTAATATAATTGATTGAAAACATTGGCCACGAGTATTTTTATGATCATCCCCTTTTAATTATTGCTTCTACTAGAGTGAATAACCTCTTGAGCTAGAAGGATTTTTTTAATGATCTATCCTTTTTGGATGAAGTCACCTTTATTTTCATAAATTAAATTTGGGAGAATCATATTCAGTCGATTTGCTAAGATCTTTATCAAAATTTTGTAAGAGGAATTACTTAGGTAGATGGGCCAGAATCTAGTGAATGAGGATGAATTGTTTTCTTTTGGAATAAGAGAAAAAAATGAAGAGTGTGTTCCCCCTCCCAACTTAGGTTTATTTCTAGAACAATTCAACATTTGACATGAGTCATGCTTGATGATACTCCAACAAACATGATATAAATGGATTGAGAACCCATAAAATCTTGGTGCTTTGTCTGGCTCTAGGTCCCAATTTCCAAATCACATTTATCACTTCCTCCTTGATTTTCCTGAATACATTTTTGTTATGCCTAGATAATATCAATCTTGGTATTCCTTGTAGAATTTCTTATATGGCTTCCAAAGTGGATTCTTCCTCTTCTATGTATATGGATTCAAAATAGTCATGTGAAACATCCTTGATAACCCCAGAATATGTGATCTTCTCCTATAACACCCTTGTTTCCCCAAAATTGTAAATATTATTATTACTGTGAACTCAACTATAGATAGATATTCCATATAAATTTTGGACAGACAATGAACCCTACCATAGAAATTAATATATATATTTGTGTTATTAAATGAAAGGAAATGAGTGGCATGACTGTCGAAAGAGGGTTGCAAGATAGATCATCATTCATGAGAAGGGATGGTATGGAAACTAGTAATGTTGAGATGACCCATGCTAGGTCATTACCCTACTAGATATCAATGTGCAACTCCAGAAGAGTATTTGGTGCAAAAAAATGTAATTACCAGTCAGATTGGTAGTTGGGAAGTACTCCCTCAAGAGTCACTGAGGGAGATGGGAAGAGTACCATATGAAAATTTCTGACCTTACCCATGAAATCTAGTTGGGAAAGGAAAGAAAAGAGAGGAAAACACGTGGGCAGGGGAAGAAAGGAATAGAGAGCGAAGACACACAAATGGTCTAGGGGACCAATAGAGGAGAAAAAGAGCACAAGAGGATCTTTGTTTTAGAGGAAGAGATATATGAGTAAATTTTTCCATTTACAGGAGTATTTGGATAGTGTTTTCTAATCAAGATGATAAATGGAATGGAAATGATTGAGTAAGTAATCATGGAAGACTCCCTTTCTTAGTGGATAGAAAAATAAAATGCCAGGTTCCTGTGGGAAAAGGAGAGTAACTGTTGTCCGTTGTCGTTGTTGAGATCAAGTAGAGTCCCTCTCATGGAATAATGATCTAGCTAGGGGGTGGCCAGTTGAGGAATATTCCAAGAACAACTGTGCCTATGGTTAGGTGGAAAAGGGAACCCCTTTCAATAGTTTCCCACTAAATTCCAAAGCTTCAGATAAGTGTGACTCTGAGTTTTATTTTACCTTGGCTAGTTTTTTGTAATATGTAATTCCCGAGTTAAATGATGGCATAATTTTTAATATTATTGAATGGTAGATTTTTTGTTTCTGATGGCCTAGCAGTCTAGGAAGTTTGAAGTAGAAGTTAAATCTCATGTTTTGCAATAGCTTCTTGTTCAATCATATTTATCAAAGGAAATTGGGAATAATGGGTTCGAAAGGAATTAGGGTAGAAGGCAAGATAGCCTCTGTTTAAACATGTATATGCATTAATCTCCCCAATGGACTAACCCGGGGATTGAATTCACAAATACAAAGTTGGGACTAACTCTCCAGGANCCTAGCAGTCTAGGAAGTTTGAAGTAGAAGTTAAATCTCATGTTTTGCAATAGCTTCTTGTTCAATCATATTTATCAAAGGAAATTGGGAATAATGGGTTCGAAAGGAATTAGGGTAGAAGGCAAGCTAGCCTCTGTTTAAACATGTATATGCATTAATCTCCCCAATGGACTAACCCGGGGATTGAATTCACAAATACAAAGTTGGGACTAACTCTCCAGGATGGTCCCGAACTCGTCAATCTCTCAGGATTTCTTTCCATGCTATAGATTATGATTTCTATAGGTCAAAGGAGTTTCATTCAAAATATTCTTCTGAGCGACCGTGGTCTTAATTCCGTGGGCTCGACCAAATCTCATACATGATTCGAGAGCATCACTCTTGGTGATTTTCAACTCCCATATGATTAGAACCTAGAGCCTCTCACTACAACCAAAAGGAGCTATGCCTCCATGTTTCAGAACTTCAGAGGTTCAGGACTTCGGGACATTGTAACCTCACAACATCCACTTTTTCTAAAGGTAACCTATTTGAATGGTGACCGGACAATTTTACCATCAACTAGTGGTCCCACAACCATTATCATGGTGTCCATCTTATCATTAAATGCCTACCAACTTTTGATCGCGGGTATTCCCTTCATCATTGATCATGATCACATATCAGTGGCACGATCCTCTTCCTTTTCCTCCTATGGGTTCAATGGTGAGGATGCTAACCGAAAATTAAACTTGATCGGTCTCCTAGAGGGATTTCATAGCTCCATGACTTCGCGACTCTTACAAGCTCCAAAACTTCCAACCTTCTGGAATGTTACCGGTCGAAGTGGTCACAAGAGAGTGGAAACCATTTTTCTACCAGTTATTACATTCGGTTATTCTATCCTTCCACTACCCTCAATCAAACAGTTGAGAAGGATCTCGAAGGATCTTAGATCGATGGTCTGCGAAACTTCGGGGATTCCGGGACTTTGGGAATTCATTGTAGAATGCAATCTAAGATTTCTCCTTAATACCAAATATTAATTAATCAATGGGATTAAATAAATATTGTGATAAACATTAAGTTAATTATGGGTGTGGGACCTTCTCCAGGAGTACGAAACTTCAGAAATTCAGGACTTCGGGGCTCTGTGATATTGAGAATAGGATGGTGTGATGAATGTTGAAGTGTCGAAAATCCCTCACTGAAGTGTCAAGCCCTAATTTAGTGGGCCTACATACGTCATGGTGGTGTGGCGTGATTAGGAAGTTCCACATGGCACCATGGTATGGGGCACGAGTCAAGGTGGAACCCACTTTCCCCTTGACAACTTTGGGCTATGGGTAAAGTGCGGGTGGATTCCGACCGTTATATATAACAATTGATATGACTCCACCATAGATACTAGAGGGGTGAGAAACTTTGAATCTCTGAGAAATTTTGACCTACGTATGAATTTTGAAGGGCCAAAGGTCCAATATCCACGAAGACCGGGAGGTATTCCCTATAATCAGGTACCACGCCACCGCCAAGGGTGACAACCTGGGTCACGATAGTGCCATGTCAGAAAGTAAAGGGGGAAGTAAATCCACGTGGATGCCACGTGGAAAAGAGGATGGCCACTAGTTAATGACGTCCCAAAAACGTCAGAGGATCATAAATTTTAAACCATATCTCAAGTTCATACAAGGTTATAGTCATTGGAAAGCTCTTTGTGACCACAAGGTGATGGAATCCTTATTCGAAGGATTTAGGGAGTTGCAAGAAAGAGAAAATCAATTCCCCATCCCTTAAAAGGTTACTTTAAGAGGTCAGGTGTATGACAAATTG
>JASDQU010308952.1:74095-93570 GCA_032191745.1 Picea mariana | reverse complement strand
CCTCTACGCAATTCCTGGTCTATATACCAGTTTGTTGAAATCCTTTCTAATGTGTGAAAAAAATGATGAGGCCATTATTCTAGTGGTGTAATCCTCCATAGTGTTCTACACTTCTCCAAGTGTTCTGCTGGTGTCCCCTATCCATCATATCTCTGCAACTGGTTGCTTCCCTGTTTTGTGCCAAACTTGATGTGCAGTAATCACTTACATTGGTACGATTCCTTGACTGTCACTTTTTTCGCACCCCACCATCTTGTAAGTGTTTCCTTGAGTGCTATCTCCAGAGCTAAAAGACTCTGATTTTATAACACTTCATCTTCGTATCTTGTTAATAATTCTTCTAATTCATTCACTCCATGGAAGATGGGAGGTTCTCTTATCTCCGTACCTACCCATCTTACTGCGCAGTCTATTCTTGTGCATCTTCTTATGGAGACTTCGTGTAACCTCTATTGTCAATTCTCCAACCCTATATCTGAGTCAGACGCACATGATGTGATACATCTCCTATCGAGTATTCCATCTACAGTTAGATTAACATAATCTTATTCTCAYGCAGCGGTTCTGTACAACTTGTTAATTTCCTCCAAGTCTAATCAAGTGGGTTCTATTAGGGTCCTTTAATTATAAGAAATCTGATATCCAGATATCATTTATTGGTCTCATGATGAGGCTCCTGGCYTGTTGACTCACCCCRCTTCCCCTCCTTTTTGCATCCTCCTTTACTCATTTTCCTACTGTATCATCCACTTAATCTTGTAATCCATCTGAAAAAGACAGTTTGGCCAAGTTCGCTTCTGAGCTAATTTCCAAAGTGCTAAACACTAACCAAGCACAAGCCAACCTACAAAAAATTCCAAATCGAGTTAAAACGTTTAAAGTGAAAAATGAAAAGAACTTTGTCTTTATGGCAAAAGAGTTTTATTTTTCATAAGTTGATTTTGGCAAAACTTTAGTTTTCTTTGCCTAATCAAGGGTTTTTAAATTTTTAATAGCAAATTTGACAAAAACATAATCAGAGAAGGCCAAGTTTTAGCTCCTGCTTCAAGTCTTCGCACTTACACATCACAACATACATTACCGAATATCACGACAAAATCCAAACCTAGCGCCCTAGTGCCAAACTCCATGAAAAGCCTTAAGCTCACTTCTTCGAAATATTATGCAGGCATTGACATATAGAAAAACTTAAATGTGCTCTCTCCTCATCAATGTGGGATATTTCCCACAGACTTAAAAATAAAAAATTAAAATAAAACGCAGGGATAAAACCACAGCTCTCCATGTGTCATTTTTCTTATCACATTAAGGAATCAAACATAGCTCTGTAGTTGTCAAGTGTTCTTATCCAGGTGTCAATCAAAGATTTTTCTCAGGCTTGTTTGGATGATGGTCTTAGATAGGTTGCATTTGGAAGAATATCAAACCCTTATGCGCCAAGTGCCAGTGATGGATATGTGGTTGTCGAGGATGATTTTAGGTGTTGACATGAAGACAGAACAACATGTAGAATGCTGTCAAGTTGGAATTTCTCAGGTAAAAACGATGGTAGCTATAGATATTTACTGGGACATCATCAATGTCTGACCGAAATCACAAATCCTCATCGCCATGGATCTATGCAAAACTTCAGCTTTCAAATCTTTGTTTTCATTTGAAAGGAAATAATTACAATTTGATGTCTACAAGATGTGCCATCGACATTAATAACAAAATAGAAACGGATGTAACAAATTGCAGATAGATTCTTAACATTTCCTTTCATAGATTCTGTGCATGCTAGCCCTAAGCAGGTTCTACAGAGAGTTCATGATGAATATCTGTAAGATTGGAATTCTGATACAGATGATGAAAACAAATCGAGCATTTTGTTGTTAGCCCATCTCCTGGGTTTGGCTCTCCACTCAAGACTAGACAGAGAGAAGAGGAACTGCCTACTGTCATGAAATAAATATTGTGGATTTTCCATTGGGTGCAACAGGTGATATGAATTAGGGGCTTCTGAAATTAAAATGAGGTGGATTCTATTGTGTTTCGAGCAAACATGAAGACTATACATTTTTCTAGGCACATTGGAAAATGACATATGGAAAAACCATGTTCACATTAAACAAATTTCCTTGTCAAGATGAACAACTATAGTGAAGGCAGACCCTGCCTTGAGACTTTTTCAGAGGCTGATTGATTTTGTGTTGAATGCAATTTGAAGCAAAAATCTAGTGCACAAAAGATTGTTCTCATATCATCTCATCCCCTAGTTAGACAATCGGAATTAGAATCTAATAAGCATCCAAGAGAAAACACAAGTTATGTTCCAGTTAGAAAGAAACAAGCAACTGAGAGCTCTAATGCAGAATCCTTGTTGCAAAGAGATAGCTCATTACTGGCATTGGAGGCAGAAAAGGCTGTTATTTGTGCAGAATCACAAGAAATAGATATCTCTTTACATTATAGAGATGGTCTGCCTAAGGTTCCTCAAACAGGAAAAATTGATTGTGGGACTACCATTCTTTTTCAGGATATGGATGTTTTCTTCAGTATGTATGCATGCATTTTGCAGGGTTTCAATCTGTTCAGATTGAAGACCTAAACCTATTGTGCAAATTAGGTGGCCATACTCTTAGTCATCCAGAGAATGAAATTACTGTAGGCATTGAGGTTACTATAGGTCCTCTAAGACAAGGAGTTGCAAATGCAGTGGGTTTTGCTCTTGCAAAGAGACATTTGGCAGGAAATAATGCTTCAGCATCTACAGATGGTAGAGAAAGCTGAGTTTTCGTATTTTTCAGGCAATGGTTAGAGTATACATTCTCCAACTAGCAGCAAATCTTAACAACCTCCAGTGTTCAAAATGTTCAAGCAGTATCTTCAGATTTTTAAGTATTTTCTGTTCAGTTCGTTCTTTGAAATAAGGCAGTTTGTTTGGGAAAGTGTCAAGTTGTTATAACAACTTTCTATTTTTAGAAAGAAGGTTGATGACTCGAGACTTTTGGGGGTTTGGTATCTTTTTCCTATATATGCATATGTAAAATATGAAATGAGGGGTTGGGACCTGTGGAAGGAACTTTTTCCCATTATTGTCATAAGCTCACAGAGCCTTTTTTTTAAATCTGTAGGGGTACAAGATCAATTGTTTCAGGATTCATGTGCCATAGCTATTGGTGAAGTGCTTCCTCTATAATTTGTTTCCTCTTCTCCCATATGTTTTTCTTTCCTTATTATCTTGCAGAAGTTTTAAGAACATAATTTGTTGAAAGATACACTATGATTCCTACAGTGGATAATCTAAATGTTTTCTTCTGATATTTAGGGGAAGAATTATTCATTGCTCTATTGCTAAATTGATCCTTTCTCTTTTCTCCTATTTTACTTCATTCAAATTTACCAGATCCAGTAATATGTCTACCTTGCCCTGTTTCACTTTATATTGATACTTCTGCAAATTCATCACTTCGGCCTCTATGACTCCATTGCCCAATGGCCCTCCTCTATTGTTCCAACCAAATATATCAAAACCAAAACAAACCCCTATACTTTAATAACTAGCCTAATATCCTATTCCAAACCAAGCTAGATTAGACATAGAGATCCCTTTCTGAGTCTTGGATGGCTAGATCCAGGACTTCAAAGTGGTTTGTGGTTACCCTTGCTGATTTCCTTCTCAACTCAGGAAATTACAGGGTGATAACAAGTTCTACAAACCTTTCCCCTTTTGATGGGTCCAATGGTGCAATGACTCTGTATTCTCCTGACTTGAATGTCATCTTCCTCATTTTTAATTTGATTATGGATTGATTTTCAAACTCCCAATCCAAGACAAGAAATGTCGAATAAGGTGTTGTACTATCCATTATCTCTACCGCTTTGAAATCGGCTTTAGTGCGCACTCCATTTAGATCTACTGTCACCCCCTTTAGCCTTCCAATTGGTAGAACTTTATGTTGATTTGCTAGTTTCAACTGAACAGTTTAGTATCCTAATGTGGGCTCTCCCATACATTTCCATGTTTTATTGGGTAACACATTTACTTCGGATCCTAAATCCAGTATAATATCTCCCATGTTGAAATCTCCAATGTTGGTGTTCAGTCTGAATTCTCTGTTTTTTCTCCTCCTTGTATGCAGATGATTAAATATTTTTTGTTCTAGATTTCCACCTATCTCTATGCTACATCGTTCTAACATGTTTTGTAACACTTTAACAGATGATGGATTATTTAGTAGTTTAACACAAGATTTCAGAAAAACCTTAATCATACTTACTTGTCTTAAGGGTTGTGCTTCATTAGTGTGATCCAGCGCTGGAGACATCTCGTACGTTGATAATTCCAGAGTATGTTGCGCAATTTATGTTGATGCAAGGTCTGGATTCAAGAATTATTCTCTTCCATGCTTGACTATATCATTTTCATTATGTGCATCAAACTGCTTCTGTGGTTCGACATTCCTCTTCACCCATTGTTGTTGTATTGGATATTGTCTTACTGCATCATTTCCTATATTAGCTCCTCCCCACATCACTATGTTGATATTTATTTCATCATCCCTTTCTTCCATTGAGATCCACTGAACATTCTGATTGTTCTGATTTCTCTTTTCCTGGATCTTCCCCAGTTTTGTGGGACAGTGTTTTGTGTCATGATCTGGTGCGTGACAATACATACACATCGCAGGTGGAAGTGGACATTCTCTTTCATGGTGTTATGGTTGTTGATAGTTGTGGCATACCACTGGTCCTCTGCCTCTTTCAAATCCTCCATGGTGTGTTGTACTTGGGTGCCTAGTTATATTGTGCAGGATTATAGTGTGGTTGCGCGGTATTGTATTTTGGATGCCTAGTGTTATATTGTTGTTGTGCAGTGTTATATTGTTGTTGCGTAGTGTTATATGGGGTTGGTACTTGGTTAAACTGTGATGCATATTTCCCAGTCATCATTTTTTCCTGCACGCTGTAAATATCTGATGTTCTTTACCTCATCAGGTCCATGGTCCTGCAATCTTTGTCATCATGGCCTATTGACTTGCAAAAGTTGAAATATGAACTCTTAGGTACTGTCCGGTATTTTTTCATCATTGGACAGTGATATGGATCATTCCCCTATTTCTTACAGATTTCACACCATATTCTTCCTGTCGGCATAGGGTTTGGCAGTCCTGTTGGCATGTACTACGTGAATGTTGGGCATTCATTCTTATGGTGTCCTTATGTCCTACATTTGGTACACCAAAGGACTTCTCTTTGGTCCTTACCCCTATTTTGGTTTAGTTGAAATGTTAACTTCTTCAGATCCTCCTTCATCTCTTCTATGGTTGGATCTGTCTTCTGATATTGGTTCTCTTCCAGTTGCAGAGCTGTCTATAGAGCCTCTGCCTGGGCTTGAAAGTTTTGTTGTCGCAAGGGGTATTTCAAGTGCAGGAGCTTTGAATTGACAAATATATGCCTATGTTGCATATCTGTCATGACATACTTTAGCTTTCCCTTCAATCATTTGAATCTTTGGTCAATCTCCCACACAGATTCTCCTGGTTTCTGTCTAATATCTATCATCTCATTCATGTATTGATCCTCTTATCTAGGCTTCTGGAATTCGTTTATCAATAGATTTTTGATATCTCCAATCATTTTGGTTGTCCCTGGTGGACTATTTGCAGCTAAGCTCATGTACCAATCCAGTGCATGATCTCTTAGCRTGATGGCTAACTGCGCAAGTTTAGTGTCCTCATCTGTGATATGTTTTTCTTCCTAGATATTTTCACAAATAAACAAGTGCTTCTTAGGGTCCTTCAATGCCTCTCCTTTSAATTCTGGTAACCTAATGGTGGGATCATGTCCTGTCATCCTGAATGTTGAACTACTACCTCTGCATGGTGTAGATACTTGACTAATGCTTCCTGAACTGGATCCATGAGTTGTTGTTCTTTGTGTAGTTGTACTTCCTGATGTCTTACTTTGCCCGAAATTTGGTTGTCTAAATGGTGGTGTTCTTATCGGTGTATTAGTCACACATGGGTTTATGGGTTCCACATTGACACTGATATGGATAGGATTGATGCCTTCTATTCCCACTCTTGGACCTCTCGTCTTTCTTTCATATGTCGCACGTAGGATTTACTCAATCTGCTCCACAGCCCGGAGATCCTCTACCTCTTCTTCATCACTTTCCAAACCCTCCCTCGTAGCTACAACCCTCTTCTTGGTGTTCATCTTCTGTTGGTAGGGTACTCCACTACATGTTGCTCCAGTTGTTTCCCTGATCGGCCTGATCTGGTATTCGTCCATCATGATTGGGTCCAAGGCCTCCTCCTTCTTTCCTTTATCCATTTCTCCCTCCATTTCTCCTACTCCTGTCAGTGCTTCCTCTCTTCCCCCATGTACGCAGAGAAGTTTAGTTGTCTGAAGCCATTTTCATTACACCTTTGTTATATAGTAATATCTTAATGGATGTATATAGATATATGATATACCTACCTCAAGGTCCCTTCAATAACTCTTTCTCTGCTGCACTGTAAGACTTCGTCATATCCACTGCAAATTCTGTGATAAATCCTGCAACAATGTTGTCTAACCAGAAATCTACTGCACCCGTAAATTTATTGTTAACTTGTTGTAACTGCATGATCTCTACATGATTCCACTCTAGTTGTATGATCCTATTTGTAGGATGGGTTGTCTTTCAATATTGATATCCACTCATGCAACACATGCGGGAAATAAATAAAAAATACTTCAGGCAAGTAGTTGAATACGTACTTGTCCAAATATTTGCGCGATGTTAACTTTGGGTTTCTATTATCTTTTTGCGCAAACTCCATCTCCTTTGTTTTCAACCATCTCTCTATATCTGCCTTCGTTGGATTCCACGGTCTCAACATCCCCTTCTAGATTCTCATTCTCTTAACATCTTGTCACCCGATCTAGCATTCTTTTGATGCGTCTTCAGCATATCTCATTTCCTTAGTCCCATCCTATTCCAACCAACTGAAAATGGAACCATTTGTTGGTTTTTGTTTTCTTCTACTTTATCAGTTATCTCACTGTTATAGATTGACCCCCGTTCATACTTAACAAGCTTCCAACAAAATCTCTTTAAAACTATCGGCCCCCATCGTAAACCAGAAGGAAATGTAATGTACTTGTCCACGTCATCATGCCAATGCACCTGTCACATCATTGTATGGTCGTACGACCTGTACGGTCATCTTCCATGTTAGGACTATATGAATTGTACAGTCAACAAAATTTTTTCTTGTTTGGAAAAATGGACAGATCGTGATATTTTTCGCATACAATGTCTGTTTGAGCCCGTTCAAGTTGTGTTGGGTTCGTATTGACGAGGCCTATGCACATGAATGTTTTGAAGTGATTATGAGCACTTTGATTTTTAGGCCTTCCTAGACCCATTTTGGTTCCTGGATCCATTTTGGATCACGCCTCCCCACTAAGACATTTTTGTTCTCCAAATGGTTACAAAATTGACCTTATTGATTACATACTCATAAGGATAAAACAAAACACTTCGTTGTTCAAAATGATGTTATAACAGGTCATCATTACAACATGTGTGATTACATTAATGGAAGCAAAATACAATGAAGATGTGACATCCACTTCTGGAAAAACTAAGTGAATGGTTTCTTTCCTTCATGTTGTTCCTCTTGCTTTATTGATACTGCCTCTTCCTTTGTGAGTACATGCGCAATATCTTTTTCCTTGTTTGGACAAAGCTTCGAATTAAACTTCCAACATTTATCCTTTTGATGTCCACCCTCGTTGCAATAAGTGCAGTGGTTTTTCGACTTCCAAACTTATTTTCCCTTCTCTTTCTTTCATTGTAGAGTTGATTCTTTATGTTGTGTCTCCTTCTCGGTCGACACAAATTTCCTATACAAATATTGTCTCTTCCAACACTTGGCCACACAATGCTTGGGTGAATGACAAAATGTACAAGGATACATATTCCACAAGTTTTGGATTACATGATTATGTTTTTTATAATCAAAAAATGATTTGGAGCAACCATGACCATTATACCTTTCTTGATTATCTTCACTTTTCTTTTTTGATGAATTTCATTCACTATCACCATCATGGAGTGATACACCATCACATTTCGTGAATTTTTCCCACAATGATTTAAGATGGTCATGTGAAGCATCACTTGCTTCCAATGTTTTGGATCATTCTCCAATCTCCTCTTCACCATATCCCAATCCTAAATAACGAGGTCTTTCCACAACCTCTATGGGATTAATGATACCTTGGCCTTTATTTCCCAGGCCCTTTCCTTCATAACCCATCTTGGTTATCAATTTCAAACCTATACCTCTTGTATGTTTTTCAAATGCACCAAAAGAACCATCTTGATGGGAACAATGTGAAATTGATGAATGAATTCCACTGCATACCTTAGAGATGATTTCTAAATCGGGTGTAGAAGGAATTCCTTCAATTATTCTTCTCTTTTTTCGTTCTTTGAATATTTCCCTTGAACTGATCTCTTTTTCTCTAAGTAATCTTCATACAACAATTTCACCATCTCTGCCATGGCAAAGAGAGTATTTCGAAAATTATTCTCATCTCGAGAAAGTCCCTCTTTAGATGCCATTTTCTCACTTTAAGATGTCCACCTTCTTGATCCAATATCAGGATTCTCTTCAACAAGATTTCCTTCACCATGACTCAACTTTTCCCTGGTAATCATGCAAACTCAAAAACCAACCGTCAACTAGCTCTGATACCACTTGATCCGAAAAGATCTTTTAAAGAATATGGTTGATTTTTAAAACATGAGTTCATTAACCATTTTAGAAATTGATGAAAGAGGAATAATTAAATATGTAACATGGAATCCATAATGAAATATACATACTTGTAAATAAGCAAAAGAATCAACAAACCATAACATTAAAAGTTGTTAATGGAGTTCGGCAATCTCGCCTACGTCTCTGGGCCTTTGTCTCAGTGGGTGAGGCTTTCTTATTTCTGTTCAAAGCTTCAAAAGTACATAATAAAAGTTCCAAATGGATTACAAAATGATATGGCTATATTCTTCTAGATCTCAATAACCCAACAAAACTGACGGCACTAAAAATGAATGAACGAAGCTCGCAGAAATGGCCCGCAAAATTGCTCTCCTCAATGGCTTCCCTGCATAAAAATGGATTTGGATTTACAATTCTTCAGCATTTCCCTATTATGAACCTCCCTCTAAGGCTTCTAATAACCTCTGGTTTATATAGACTTGAAGTTGGCAACAAACTCCCAACTTCCCCTCAAGATATGGCCTCAAAAAAGTCTCCAGATCCTCCAATAATGGCCAAAATCTCCCAAAACTGGCTTAAAAATCCAATAAAATCTTAATATAAGGTTAAAAAACCCAAAGTATGTGCATATGGTGCACCATCCCCCTTTACCTGAGCCCATGGTCATATGGGTGATGTTCCATGTGTCCTAGGGTTGGACCCTCGCACACTAGCCCTCTCCAGCATAAGCTCCTGGTCCTGTGGTTCAACCATATGGTTGCGTCCCAAATATCCCATGTGCCACAAGTTGGTTATAACCTAGTCATTATCCTTTTATTACATGCCTTGGTCGGCGGGCTAGCTCGACCGATCAGGCGCTAACCCCATAATCCACATGTATATAAAGGAGTAGTCACACGGCGATATGGTACCGGTTGTATGGTATGCGTCAGGGCTACACTAAACAAATCTATACCGAGGTTATATGGTAGATACATATGGAATGTTGCAGGGCTAGGGCTAGGCCACAACCCTTTAATCTTCCCAAAATACAAAGATGCAAGTTTAAATACAACATTTAATATATAGTTTACAAGAAACAATGTGGGCGGGCTGGTAGCCCGGCCTTGCCAAATCGCTCACCTAGACCGGAGGTCACGGGTTCGACTCCTCTGGAGTCCATACCATTTTTCATCCACCGACCAATGGAGGGGTGCCACGTGGCAGCCCAAGACTGGGCCAAGTGGCACCATAACACTTTCCCACTAACTACCACGTGTCATACAATGATTCGTCCACATTTTCACCTGCCCATGTCATCACCTCTCCATGTCAGCATGCCAATGTACCTGCCATGTCGCTATACGACCGTACAACCTGTATGGACAATTGCCACATCATCACTGTACAAAATGTACAGTCAACAAAAAATTTTCTTGTTTGGAAAAATGAACAAATCACGATATTTTTTTCATATGGTGTTCGTTTGAGCCTGTTCAAGTTGCGTTTGGTTTGTATCAACAAGGCCTATGTGCACATCCGTTTTGAAGTGATTCTGAGCACTTTTATTTTTAGGCCTTCCTTGACCCATTTTGGTTCCTAGATCCATTCTAGATCAAATACTCAGGTGCTTGCAGCCTGGGAATGAGTGGAGATATGTGATTGTACTTTATGATCTTTATTTATCTAATCTAACCTCTTGATTAAAACAATCCTTCTCATTCATGCATTTAGAGTATCGAATCTAACTAGTTATTCATTCATTCATCTAGCATTCAATACCTAACAACAAATGAGATGCATACATTCAATACCTAACAACAATAGAGATGCATACATTCAATCACATAACACAAGTATTACCGTGGTTCACACCCTCCGAGGCTACATCCACAAAGATCTGGCTCTAAAGCTTCTTATTATGTCTTAGCATATTTCACGTCACACGTGTCTACAGTTTGGATCTTACAATATAAACAGAATTCCTGATCCCTATGAGGCTGACTAGATTGTACCAAGATCCTCATCCTGTGATCTAACCCTTAGGATCAAGTTGCTCACTCCTTCTCTAGCTCACCATCTTAAAAAATAGTATAGTTCTTACAAACCTTACAACTTCTTGACTCTCCCTCTGTCCTTTGCTCTCTCTAGTCTTGGTCTGTCTGATCTCTTCTCTCTCTTCTTTGTGTCTCTCTCTTTCCCCTCCCTCTCTCTAGACATCCTAATTACTACTTATATATATTCTTGGCTCATCATCCATGACAAAACATTGAAAAAAACCTAACCCTAATGTCATTAGGTCTCCCTTGCATGTGCGCCTCAGAAGCTTCCCTCGCACATGTTGCTCTTCTTTCCAGCTGTCCTTTCTTCCCTTTGTGCTTCTCTCCCCAAAAATAGCCTTTTCCCCAAAATGGGTATGCATCCAACAGGGTATAAACACGAATGAAAAAAAAAAAACCTCTGAATCGGGAAGATAATCAGGCTCCACAACCAACATCTAGGGCTTTGGGAGAATGAGGATAGGAGGGTGTGGTGAACGTCGAAGCACCAAAGTGTCGAAACTCCCTCGTTGAAGTGTTGAGACTTGATTGATTGGGCCCGCATACATCATGGTGGTGCGACATGATTAGGTAGGTCCACATGGTTTCGTGGCACGGGGCACGAGTCAAGGTGGAACCCACATTCCCCTTGCCAACTTTAGGCTATGGGTAAAGTGTGGGTGGATTATGATCATTAGATATAAGGATTGATAAGACTCCACCATAGATCCTGGAGTGGTGAGAGACTTCATGTCTTCGGGAATTTTTATACCTTCATATGAATTTCGAAGGGTTGAAGGGCCGATATCCATGAAGACCGAGAGGTACTCCCTACAACCAGTGGCCACACCACCACCAAGGGCAGCAACCCAGGTCACGGTAGTTCCATGTCCGATTGTACGGGGGGAAGTAAAGCAACATGGAAAAGAGGATGGCCACTAGTTAATGACGTCCTGAAAACTTTAGAGGACCATAAATTTTAAACCAGAGGTCGAGTTGGGAAAACAAGGCAATGGTAGCCTTATTCAAAGGATTTAGAGAGTTGTAGGAAATAAAAATTGATGCTCCATCCATTAAAATGATACTTTAAGGGGTCGGGGGTGTGACATCTGCCCTAAGTTCTTATCTCTTGAACATTATTCCTTTGTTGTCTAACTTTTGCTTGCTTATGAAAAAATGAGGTGTTATTATTGACCACCTTTGTTGGATCTCCATTGTTTATTCCCTAATTCTAAAGCCATGTTTTCTTCAAGCTTTGTCTCTTATATGAAAAGGACAACTTGTCTTTCTACTTTTATTAAATCCCTAAATGCTTCTATTTTTTACCCACTACCCATTCCACTATTGTTGCAGGAGATGATTTTAATTATTTCACTAATGAGAGTTTAGTACTACTACTAAATGACATCTATAGTAGTTATTGTTTTCCTAATTTTTTCACTAAGTTGTGTTTGATTCCACTTTCAAGAGATGATTATATGGTTGGTTGATCCCCCAGATTATTCTCTTTATTTGTTACCTCCTCCTTTCTTTTCTTGTTTGTTTTCCTCCTAGTTTTATTTGGGATTCTTTCTTCTTATACTTAATCCTCCTCTTATTGTTGGTGTGCATTTTTCCAATTCAACACTACATAGGGTTGAGAGAAAACATTATTTAGGAGTGAATCAGTGTATGCATGCAAGGCCATAGGGGATACATGGGTCGATTCAATATTTTGGGTTTCCTTAGGAATCAAAAGAGGTCCAATTAAGGGAGGCACAAAGGATTGATGAGTAAGGAGGGGAGGAGGAAACAAAAATCCACTAGTTGAAGTGACTTAGAGATAAATGCAGTGGGATATAAGTTCAACTAGGATAGAATGGAAAACTTATTGGTAGAGGGATATGACTTGCCTTTCTGAGGCAATGAAGAAGAAGATTCTACTTACTTTGTCCCATTATTATTTTCTACCAACTACCATTAATCTGTGATGTTGGGGGTTGTTACACATCAAAATTACTCACTAAGATGATGGCCTAGTGTCATCAATACCAAATGTCATAAGTGTCGCATTTTGCCCACAAGTGTCGCAAATATCATATTGTTATCAAGAACACTTGAAAGACACCTCAAAGAATAGTTTTGAAAAGGAGAAATCATTGGACAAAAAGTACAAGTTTTTTTCCATTCAAAAACCCACTAAAAAATCAATTTTTGGAAGGGAGCGCTCCCTTATGCTCTGTTAGGGAGCGTTGGCACTCTGTGCTCTCTTTTAGGGGAGCGTTGGATCGCTCTGTAACCCATTCAGAGGGAGCGTTGCCCCTTTTTTGGTAAATTTTGGTCTGTTGAGGGAAATTAGGGAAGAATCCCCTCAATCTTTGAAAGTGGTTGGATTCGAATCTGAGGTCAAGCCTCAATCTTAGGGAAGATCCTCAACTGAAGGAGAATAATCCTCAACTTATCCAAAAGATCTCTCAAGTGGTTAGGCTTATCCAAACCTATATAAGGATGCCTTCTCATGGTGAAAGGGATAGACATTGTAAAGCATCTAACTTATGATCTCATAATGGAGATATCATTGAAGCATCAACATTCTGTGTGTGGATTATTTGAGCAAGGGTCTGGACAAAGGGAGATTGGTGAAGCTGCTGCACTACATCCATGGCTGTAAGAAACACTTTGTTCTCATTAATATAAATTCATGCTTGGCCTGTTTCCTTTAAATTTTGTGTATATGAACTTGTTTTTTTCAGAGATTCATTATAAATCTAATCATAGCAGAGCAGGAAGTATTCTTGTTGTTTATCATTGTACTATAGGACCTTCAACTAAACTTGGAGATCAAGTTCAGCCTGGAGTGAACAAGGACAAACGTTAGTAAAAAGGTACTTTCCTTTCTTCCCTCTTCTTATTTGATAGTTTAGCTTTATGATAAAGGAGTGTCAATGTCCATAATAGCACTTTCTGTCTTGGAGTTAGGGGTCTAGCATCCAAGAGGAAATCCACTTGTCCACAGGGGGATTCTCCTATAATAGAAATTGGAGACTCCAATGGGAGACTCCAATGGGGAGAGGAGATTTGATTTTTGATTCCTTTCCTAAGCCTTGTCTTGGTATTTTCTCATTCTTTGACCTTCTCCACACCGTGTCTCTAATTCTTAGATCTAATTGATTCCCTCTTTCTGACATCACATTCACCCTGATTGACTGAAGTTGCTTGAAAATTTGACTTCCTGGGCATTTTTCTGAGTTTTGAGAGCCTAGCGCTCCCCTGCCCTTGCTATCAGAGCATTGGCTCTCCCTATTGGMCTTACACAAAGCGTTGAAACTCTCTGGTGCCCTTTACACCAGAGCGTTGCCCCTTTTTTGTGAGAAATCTTCCAGGGTTTTCACTCTCTGAATTCATTTCTTGATTTTGGCACTTGCTCAGGAGTCTTACAACCTCATTACATGTTGSTCCTAGCCTTCAAAACTATTTTTTCTAAGAATTGATCATCTTTTGTTTGGAAATTTGACATTTTCTTTCCTTGCCTTGAAGTCACTCTTTGTCTTTGCTGATTTAGAGTTAACTTGTTGTTTTCTTCTCGTTTATTTGACTRAGTATAAGCCTTCATGAGGAGATTCAAAGGTCTATGCACCTTTCCATTTGATMTTTGAGGTCATCTTGTCCAAGCCATTATCAATCTTTTTGAGTTTTTGGTTTTAGTTTTTGCAATTTTTTGTCATCTTTGTCTTTCTTGTTTTACCACAACGAGAGTGTGTTTTTGGTTTGTGTGTAACTCGCTTCTGATTGTCTGAACCTTGTTGACTTTGCAATCTGGATCACATAGGAAGTTTTATATAAAATTGATTATCATTCACACATAAATCAAAAGGATACTTTTTATGATGGTTTTTGGATATTAGAAAGGAATTCTATGAGATTTTAGCATTATATTGGATTTGATTGAGAAACAAATTGATTGAGTATTCTACATCTTAGAGTTTGACAGTGAAAATAACATCTTTCTCTTTCCCTTCAATAAGCATTCATTGAAAGAAAGGACTGCTTATCATTTCTTATGCATCTTATTGGGATTTGAGTCATAATACCAACAGTTTCGTTGTTATACACCTTTTGAGTAAAGAATAGCTGCAAAATTAACGCTAATTAAAATTTATCTAGGACATTTTGTTTTTAGGATCTTACACCAACAATAGACTAGGATTAGAACTTTGGATTAGGATGTGAGTACAACTCTCCAAAGTATTCAAAACAAACATTTGCATCTTGTGATAGGGAGAGAAAAATCCAATTGTCATATAGGCTTTCTGGGATCCCCCTCTCACACAGGGGTTACGCACGAGGTTGCATTTGGGAGATTTACAGATATTAACCCTCTGTGGTTCAACTGTTTGTAGTGGTCAGATCGTATATTGAGGGTTCTTCTTGAGGTTTAGCTGGTTTCATTTGGTCTCGGTGCTTTTTGAAATCCGAATCCGTTTGGGGTCCTCTAGAGTTCTACCAGTCYACTTGTCCTCAGTTCTCTCGAAGGATTTTAGACTTGTTATCSTGCTCATACGTTCAGACTAGACTGTCAACTGTACCCTCCCAGGGGATGACTACAAGTTGGTGTCCTCARTAGCCATAATATTTAGGCACTTACACAAGGTGATGGTGAAGGGAAGTCTCACTGTACCTTGAACAGACGTTGATCAAACTCACTCGAGCTCCTTGGAGGGTAAATCCACAATTACTACGTGGAAGCTTACACCAAGGTGTAAGTCCATTAGGCAGGTCACCATCGTAACTGTTCCACCATATCCTAGCCCCTTCTTGACTTGATCACACGACGTTGGATTTCATCACCAACTAGTACGGTCAACGAGAGAAGGTTTTGTTTGCTTGGTTTGATTCCTAGATTTGATTAGTGCATGTTGTTTCTTTTTCATTAGTTGGCCATAGATTTTTTTCGTCGACTTTTTTCCACCAATAGCGACCCTCCATGTTGTTTGCGTCGGGTATAGGGACTTCCCCCATAAAATATGGAAGATTCTACCCCTTTACTCCCTCATTCTATGAAGGGATCTCCTCAACAGAGCGAGGTACACGACGTTATAACCTCACAGAAGGAAGTTTCCACCCCTTTAGAAGATTTTTGAATTGTTACGGATCCTATGGAGGCTTTCTGCATTCCTGCGGGATATGAAAGGCGTTTTCTCGAAATGAATTCAGCCAGAAAACTTGTTTTCATTGATGCTTCTGAAATTTCGACCGGATCTCATTCAAATCCTCTGGTTAGAGACCCCCTTTAGACTTCTGATATAGTTCGAAGCCCACCTCTCATAGTGTGAGACCTTTACAGATTAGGGACAACCACTGATATACCTGTCATATCCCAAATACTAGAAACATTTGTTACTTATACTGTACCTTTAGATCATTTTATTGGTACAACCATCAATTCCATTGCACCATCCGTTGGTCCAAACATGAAGTCTGTTGGTCCAAGTTCCACTATTTCTCTCCATATGGCCCATTCTATAATGGTCGCTCACGTTGCGACTATTCCCACCGGTAATGTGGTGGTTATCCAAGCTCCCATTGGTACACCACTATCATCTTGGCCTTCCTCGTCACTTCCCCTTGGGTATAGAGAACTGAATTCTTCTATTCTCAACACTACCCATGTTATACCCAGAAGTTCTATACCTACACAAAAACCCAGAGGGACCAGTCTTGGTGGATCTAATCCATTAAGAGGCATCAGTCAGTCGTTTATGTCTGGCTTCCAAATTCCAAGGACTCAACCTCATGCTGGGGGGAAACCTTTGTTTGGGGGGAAACCCCCTTTCGGAGGGCAACCTCCTTTCGGAGGGAAACCTCCATTTAGAGGGAAACCTTCATTTCGGGGGCAACCTCCGTTTGAAGGGAAACCTCATGTTGGGGGGAAGCCTCAAATTGGAGGCCATCATCAACCTTCTGGACAGAATGTGTCTATCAATACCAATGCTTGGCACACTCCTTTTTCGGGAAATCCACTATTCCCTGGGGGGAAACATTCTCAAGGACAATAAAAAACTTATCCTCCTTATGGACAAAATTTTTATCCACCTTATGGAAAAACCCATCAATCAAATTATAATCCTCAAAATCCATCAGGTTATCCTCTACTCGCGCATGTTTCTCAACCCTCCTCAAATCTCATCTACTTTGGTCAGCAACAACCGTATGTAGGAGGACCTACTGGTAATTATCCACCTAACCCAGTTTACGGTCCTACTGGTGTCCCTATGCCACACTAGTATCACCCTCAGGTTAATCGACATCTATCGTTCCTTGTTACTCTGGATCTCCCAGACTTGTCTCGGTTGACCAATGATCCTATCCTTCATTATCCTTTTTGGCCAGTGATTCCGGCTAAACTACCTTCTGATATTCCAAAATTTGACGGTAAACCTAGAGAAGACCCAAATAACCATGTGATGATGAATTTCCATTTATGGTGTTCATCGAACTCCTTAATGGATGAATCTATCCATTTACATCTTTTTCAGCAAACACTTACGGGCTCAGCAGCCAAGTGGTATATCTAACTTCCACGTAGTTCTTTCCAATATTTTAACTCCCTTYYCATGTCCTTTATCATGCACTTTCAACTACCCATTCGATACGAGACRGGTACCAAACTCTTGACCTCCCTTTGTCAGACAAACTCTGTACATATCTCCGATCATATTTATGAGTGGAGACGACAATGAAGGTTGATCAAAGTAGTCATTCCTGACCAATTATTCGCGGAATGGTTCACTAAATCACTGTTACCCCCGATTGCTYGTGATGTATCCATGGGTGGTGTAGTCACCGAGGAAGAGGCCATTTCTCAGGCTCAGTACTTAGATCTGGTCTATTCCCAATCTAGTACTTTGTATGAGTCAATCCCAATTTCTACCCATGCAAACACTGATCCATATAAATCGCCATCCATGTCACATACGGATGGAGTTATCGGCTCCATCAAAACCCAATCTGTTTCCCAGTCGATTGGAAAAAAAAATCGATCTGCTCCAGCATCCACTCATAGCTCGACCACACCCTCCTCTACCTCCCACCAAACTCAAATATCTGAGGTGAATGCAGTTCAATCTACCCCTTCACAACCAACCGGAGGTAAGAAGAAGACAAAGAACAAAAACAAAAAGAATAATAACAATGAACAACTGAAAGCTCAAAACCCAACACCTGCTAACAAAAATCAACCACAATGGAAACTAAAGTTCCCATGTCTTATTTTTGGTGGCGATCACTACACTCAAGACTATCCACATCACAATGAAGTGTCCAAAATTTTCAAATGGAATTCTCAACCCGCCGTGCTTACTCAGCCTTTTCCATAGCAGCAATCTATGGTTGCTCAAACCCCCTCTCCAAGGGGTTTTTCCAGCCATCCTTCCCATGATGAAGCCTCAACAAGTGCCCATATTTACATGTTTAGCGGGATTGATTTAACCACCCTCTCTACGACATACGACACACCAGTTAAACCTGATAAAGGAAAATTCACTAATGGTACCGATACTTTACCAGATCCATCACCTTCCTCCAATAGTCCTCCGTCTGGACCACTTCAGATTGAGAAACCTGTGTTTGAATCTATCTTACACCCTCCTAAGATCACTATCCATAAATCTACCTTTAATATTAGTTCACGTGCCACCCAGAACTACAACATTGTTGAAGATTTAGCTCAAGCAAAGTGTGCTATGTTTATGTTAGAAGTTCTACAACACTGCCCCAGTCAACGTAGAATGCTCTTGGCCACTATTGGCGCTTTTGATCCTGAGTCGTCCAACAATATCATATTTAACCTAGATAATTTATCGCCTCGACTCTCTCATCAACTTGCTTTCCAAGTTGACGTTGTTTTTCATAATCAATAAATCCACCGCACTATCTTGGATGAGGGAGACTCTACTTATGTCATGTCTTTAGCCTGCTAGAAAATCTTGAAATCACCCACACTTAAAAAATCCTCAATGATGCTATGTGCATTCGACGGGCAAGGTTTTCATCCCTGTGGAGTTTTGTAGTCCCTGTTCATCCAATTGGGCGACAAATTTATCTTTGTTGATGTCGAGGTAGTCGATGCTCCCCTCAATTACAACTTATTGCTTGGAATAATTTGGTTCTATTCCATGTCCGTCGTTATTTCGTCAGTATTTCGATGTGTGCAATTTCCTCATCAAGGTAAAATTGTCACTGTCGATCAGTTAGATTTCTGTACACCTGACGCTCGCACTCCTGCTACCAATAATATTCCCTTTCTGGGAGATCAAAAGATCATGTATGAAAGCGTTGGTGTTGGCTTGTTGAAAGACTCTTTCCTTATGGGTACCTTCCCTACACCATTTCCACCCACCACACATCATGTTGCCACAATCAATATGATTTTGGCTACGGTTTACCAATCCTTGGAATCATATGACCCTTGGATTGTACCTTTTTCGTTGGAATTTGATGCACTAGGTGACACCATGCCACTTAGTCCATCTGAAACCTCATATGTTTCCATCCAATCTGCCTCTCCCTCCTCATATAACCAACATATCTTGGCACTCGACACTTACTTGATACCATCGTGTTTAAATTCCTTGACGTCTGTGTTCGACTACATTTCCAAATTTTTCCTTCTGATGAATCAATAACTGAAATTCTTAACATCGACGACATACCTTGG